>CAVNYN010244416.1:0-50512 GCA_963692815.1 Nyctanthes arbor-tristis | reverse complement strand
TAAATGCATGAGAACGTGCATCTTGAATGTACGACTTTATCTGAGAACTGAGATTCTATCCTTTTTGAGAATTTAATTGCATGTTTATATGTGATATTGTTATCTAAGTTGACTATTACATGCGCTGAACATACTGAGTATTTCTATGAAATACTCACCCTTTTCATAAATTGATAATTTTCAGATTCTGGAGCCGGTGGCGCGTATGATGGTGGATATTAATTTTTGAACCGTCTTTTATTAATTTCAGCATTATTTAAGATTTTATTATCAAGACTTTAATACATTTGATTTGGGAATTTTTTGTAAAGAACAAATTTTATTATTTATCGAAATAAGAATTTTCGCACTTTACCGTTAAATTCAAATGGTCAGATTGTTTGAAAAGTTGTTAGAAAAGATCTAACAAACGTTCCAGGTTTTCAGAACTCGGGGCGTTACATATAATTTAAAAACTTTAATTTGCATACGTTAAAATCGTATGAAAATATGCAATTATATATTAGATATCGTGTTTTTGGTTTACTTAAAAATCTTACGCAATTTCCACAACGAATTTTTAGAAATCAAGATATGGTTCAACACAAGATGTCATAATAATAAAATGTTTATAATAAAAATATAATAGAAATAAGTTAATGTTGTAAGTATAAGGATTTGAAAATATAAAGGATGTTGGTGGTGTAATCAATAAAAGCGGTGGTGTCAATATAAAATGGTCTAGTTTCTCTTCATTATCTATTTGTGAAAATATCTTTATAGAAAATTATTGAGGCAATTCCTTTTATTAGTATAAATAAACTGCTGTATCATAGGAGAAATCTCGTGACTCGAACTCATATCTAATATACTAATATAAGGGGTGTCTTTTCCACTAGAAAAATTTCTCCTTGACCGACGTAAATTGATAGTATTTAAAATTTTGATAATAGTCGTTTTTCTTTTAGCATAAGAGCAAGTACCTTGACTTAAAAATAGAAACTCAAGATACCATTTATTTGATGATAGGAGTTTGTTTCGTGACTTGAACTTAAAAGTAAGGTGTCCCATCCCTATTTAAATCATATTGTACGTTGCCGAGTTGTTTGAAATCAAGCATAACAGTAGAAATGGATTTTTTTAAAAAAAGATATATATGTATATTACTATTTTGCCCAAATCTCAATGACTTGAATACTCTGTGAACGGATTCATGGGAAACTAGTTACCTACCTTGTATTCTTGTAGGTTGAACTGAATAGTGGTTACATTACTTTAAAAATTTAACACAAATCAGTATGTGTGTGTGTGTATATACATATCTATCTCGCCCAATGTTTCTCAATATATTACATATAAAATGTACTTTGTACCATGTTAAAGAAACCAAACAGTTAGTCCCAAAGTGCTTTGACAAAGTTCTCAATTTATCATCGATTACTGTCAATCCAAAACTATGGGCTATAGAAAGTATATATAATGAAGCAAAAAATAGGCAACAGACAATCTATTAGCGTCGATCTACTCTGATCAACCTCGTCCATAAAATTCATAGAGAGTGCAAGTTGTTGTAGAATGATCTACTATATTGCAATAAGAGAAAATATTTGTTCCCGCATATAGAAACATATTCAAATGCATTTTTCTAGAATACTAAAGTGATTAAAAGGACACTTTTAAGCATGATGAGATACATTGCAGAAATTGTGAAAAATGTGAAACACAACTCAATGAGCAAACGCCAATGTATACTTTTAAAAAGTACTTCTAAACATAACGAAACAAGATTTTGCCCTCCTACTAGCAGTAGACACGCCCCCCGTCCGGTCTCTCGCATGGGGTGGGCCCTACTATGCAAATGGTGCCCACAGCCATTGCTGGCGGGCAGGGGAAGTTTTCACAACCAAACATAAAGCAAGGAGCAAAATGAACATGCCATCTCGGCAAAATCCAAGTTAAAGAAGACATAAGATGAGCTGAAGATTGGCCATTAGAGTCGACTATAGAAGTAGATTCAGCACAGTGTATTAGACATACGAACTATACAATGGATAAGATTTAACTTGTTTCTTTCTTAACAGCAGCTAAGCAGTCTGCCAAACAACATATCAAAGTTCTCTCTAACATTGAAAAGAGTCCGTTCAAAAAAAAAAAAACATTGAAAAGAGGGTCCTGAATCTCTAACAAAGTATCTCGAGAAAATAGACACACACCCAAACTCAGACAACAAACGAAGATTAACTCAGACTTCTACAATTGTCTGAAGAAATGAACATATTTTTCTGGTTACAGAAAGAATTCGACAGTCATAAGGCATTCCTAAAAATTCTAATAGGTGCATCCTAGACCAAAAGAGTAAAGGAAAAGAAAATCATCACATTCATATTTCCCTTTTTTTTTTTTTTTTTTTATCTACTTGTGAACACATCAACCAGAGAAGGACATTTTTACATTTATACGCCATGAAGTTACCCCATATCATTAGTTGAGGTGCAAGTACTGGCCTAAGCCAGAGTTAAACGAACCGTCTGAAAAGGACATTTTTGGTCGGTGAAATAGTAGCTCTGGCAACTTGTCAATTCAAAGTCAAGTCCCTGACCATTATAATGCGCCAAGTGGGGACTCAGAGGCATAATCATCAACCAACCAGAGACCATGATCACGAAAGCGCTTTACCTTCTTCTCAAAACCAACAATGTAGTTATTGTGTATAATAACATGCATTCCCTTGGTTTCTTTAACCCATGTCTTGTTTCTGAAGTATAAACCACCAGTTGGAAATGCGGCCTGAGGAAGAAGATACAAATCCACCTAAAATGAAATTGCAGCTAGGTAAGTGTATCTTTGGCAGGCAAAGTTAACAGTGCCCGACAGCAAAAGGAGTTCAATAACTACCAAAGTAATTAAGAGCAGAAAAGCAAATGCGTTTCTTTTAGACATCACAGATTTACTTAAGCACGTGGAAAGCATAAAGACTAACTTATTTAGATTTAGATTCAAAAATGAGAACCATTGGCAGCAAAAAAGAAAGACACAATTGAACAAACAAAGAAGGGAATATAGTTATATACGACTATCACACTAGGATCAGTACAGAATTATTTTGGTAATTTGGCGATTGGGATACAGAATTATCTAGTAATATACTCAACTTTTCCTGCATAAAATCCACAAGATAGTTCAGGTTCCAGCTGTTTTCTCCTTTTAGCATTTCTCTCTGGAACCCAAGCATGACAACTAGATAGCACGTTTACATGTAATGGCATATAAAGAAAGCCTATTACTTCTTGCTCATATAAATTGCCAGTGGTTGAACTGTGGATCCTGTAATTGTTACATGACTGAATCCCGTACCAATTTTACATAGCAAACAATCGAGAACTAATTATGTACCAGGTGCATCTATTGATCTTTGAAACCACAAGGATGCAATAAATTTTCAATTTACTAACAGATAGCAACAAGTGTATGATGAACAATGTGTATCAAAAGTGGCACAAAATGCCTTCTCGTTATTAGATGAATAGGCCATAAGGACCCAACTGTAACAAGATATTTACATATGAAAGTGTGCAAACAAAAGTTTTAGTGGGAGTTTGAATCTCATTATCGAGGGATATGTACCTCTCCAGCAGTTTTCATTAGAGCCCAGTTAAAGCCGGGCTGGTCGTTGGCTTTCTGGGTTTTAGACCAAGGCTGGGCCTGAAGTTCTTCAATCCATTTCTTCATAACTAATTTTGCTCCATTGGTTGGACGCATGTAAATCATGCAGCTGCAAATATAAGGCCGACCCTTTTTTCCTGGAGGTGGCAAAGAATGAGAGTGATTCAGAGCTTTCACCTGGCGGTTTTCAGAGGGCAGAAAAGGGAGCAGTCCTTATGTCATTAGTGATCACCAGTGCAAATCCAAGCAAAGGAGAATAGTTTGATTAATAACACAATTAGCACAGCAATTGAATCAGTCCTTAAGTAAGCAAAATTACGTGGTCTGTCAGGTAACTGCCCTTGTTTGATCCTCTTTATCAAAACACATTATAATCCCACCTACCACTGATTTGACAACTACTCATTTATAACCACAAATTTCAAACTTCTATTAAATACACCACTCATTTCACCTCTTTATAATTTCTCTTTATAAATCAACTATCATAAATTGAATTAAGCAGGCACTAAATCTGATGCAGTTGCATTTACTATAATACTTGGCGAAGAAGTTAAAACAGCCACAAATCCAGGCAAAAATGATATCTTCCACTTGGCACTTGGACTTCATTATTCTGACAAAAGCATCCCAACGATATTACTATATCTTGGAAAATAAGGGTAGCAACAGTAGTTATGTTACTTAGGATCTCATTCTGTTTTATGTGATGATTACTTTGAATCCCTAATAATATAGGTTCTTTGATGAAATTGATCTTTTGCCAAATTTTGACTTTATGTCAAACATCTCTAGCACACTAGGGTTTAGTTCTTTTTACAAAATTGGCTTCATCTTAAACATGAAAACAATTACGGAGAAGACTACTGACAACGGTATAAAAAGTTAGTTCTTTTAGTCAGGATCAAAAGGAAAATTTCCATAAACTAGTAAGAAGAAGCTTGCCAAATGAAGTTGAGCAAGTAAACTGTTTCTGTCCAACAAACAGAAGAAGCAACATCCATGAATAAAACTTTATATGCAACTTTGGTATACTTACATAAGCCATGTCGTCCATGAAGTATACATCATGCTCGCCTTGAAAATAAGGGAAAGGATTAGCTAGCCAAACCATATCAACATCATTGTACATGACATTATAGCCTAGCTCCAAAATTTTCAGAAGATGGCGAGGCCTTCGGGCTGTAAAATTGAAGAATCCCTGCATCATGAGATCACCCACGAATCAGGAGTATCCACAAGGAACAGATACAGTTTCCAGTAGAAGTTCTACAGCAAGACTTTTAATAAAATCATTGCAAATAGATAGTCAGCCGTCTTAAGGACATCTTATTCTCCTTTCAAAGGTACTAACTCTCGTCATTCCCCGAAGAAAGAAATCAGAAGTTGGAATGCCGACATACTTATACATAAATTGATGCCTGAGAAAATTTATAACTTGACTAGAGGAATAAAAGAGGATCCAAATGCCCGAGGACTACAGGACCTGCATTAAATCCAGGAGTTCATTGTAATACAAGCAACTCTTGAGCTTAAGTAAGCTATAAATCTGCTCACTGCAAATCCACATGCTAAGCAGTAAACCCCTCAAAGCAACCACCTAGGCATTATCTTCACAGAAATCTTCGAAACTAACTAAAATAAGCGAAAGGAAACCAAATGCTATATAGAGATCACATAATATTACAGAATACATTATCAGCCTTCAGTGAACGGGGATGGGATGAACTTTCTTACACTTCATAATGCCATTGTTAAGTATACAGGAAATAAAAATAAAAATAAAAAGCAAGTGCGTTAACATTTTACAAGATCCCAGGTGCCAAACCATACCTGAGACCCAAACTTATGGGCGGCGGCGGCCTCCAATGCGGGCGGCACCAGAACAGCATGGCCCGGCCACCGCTCATTAACCTTGTAAAGCGTAGCATAGTCCTCCGCAATCACCAAAACCTTCTCATGCTGCTTCTTCCTCGCAATGCTAATCAGCCAATTGTTAAGGAAAGGCAAGTAAGCTTCGCTAACTGCACACACTATCAAAGTATTATTCTTCGCCACCCGGGAAGCTGCATCCGCCAATGTGTAGTTCCGCCACTTGGAATTGGGATTATAATTAAAGATCAAAAGCCTTTGAGGGGCTTGAATCCATGGAAAAATAACGCCAAGGACTACCAGTAGAGCGATGAGAAGGACTAAGTTGGTGCGGGTAAGGAAATTGGAGGTGGGTTTTTGGTAATTTTGCGGGAATCGGGGTGGGGAAGAGCCTGGTGAAGCATTTTGGAGTGGCCTTTGATGCAGCAACGATGACATCTCGTAGATTTTCTTTGTGCAATTTGGGAAATTTTATTTGAGGAAGAATTTGAAGTTACGAGATCAAATTCGAGAAGAGAAGCACAGAGAGAGAGAGAGAGAGAGAGAGAGAGAGATTGTGTATGCGCCAGCCTCAGATCTCCGAGGAAGAAGAGGGTGATCATTGATGAGGAGAAAACTCGGAAATGTCAGGGGCTATAATGTAACAACGGTGAATCTTTGGGGGCAATTTTCCACTAGAGTTATGCGACATTTACACACAACACAATCTTTTAAATGATCGCACTTACAGCGTTGATCCAACACCATATACTATATGACTATGTAATGTGTATAAAAACATGTTATATAAGAAATCACAATTGTGTGCCACATCACATGACCATATGATACCTTATGTAAGAATAACAATTTAAACCGGCCTGATTGAAAACCCGTGAAACCCCAATCCAAACGGGCAAGGTTTTTTCGTCCTGCAGGTCAAGGTGTGGCGATACGAGCCGCGGTCAGGGCATGTCAGGCTCAACTCTATCAATCAAGCCCCGTTTAAATTTAAAAAATAATAAATGAATAAATAACATGGAAAAAATAGGAAAAGACAATAAAAAATATTTTTAAAATCTAAATGAGTCAGTAAACCGATCAAAATCCCGATACTCCCCCCCTGAATTTTAGCAGGTCATGGGGAGGGGCACCAAAAATGTTAGTAACTCAAGTGGTACTAGGGACCTCCTCGAGAACCATAAGGCTTAGGCCAATGTCGAGGGATCGATCCGATTCCCTTAAAGGAATATACAAAAACCTTGAGGGGGCTATCTGCGCTGTCGAATAGAACAAAATCGCGGTGTTATATGTCTCCGACAAAAAGACAATTCAACATAAAATCATGCATATAGTGCTATTTATATGGTGTTAAATCAATTTTAATAGATAGTGCGATGTTTTTTATACATCATCATCAAGAAAGAGGAAAATACAATTAAATTTAGCGGATCCGATATACTTCCTATTTTCTTTTAATTTTCTTTTTTCTTTTAATCATTTTCACTGATTTACACTAATTTTTCCTCACTTTTCTTTCATTATGTCAACCTCAAGGTCTTAAACCACACCTTCATCTCTATATTTTCCACGACTATTTTATTATTATTTTTAAATTTCTATCTATCTCTCTCCTCTTTTTCACTTTTCTCGCTTTTTTCCTACACTCTTTTCTACCCACACATTCAATTTAAATAATTATCTCCTCACTTTCTCTTTCCTCTATAAGATTCACCTCCACCGTTTCTATTGGAGATGCTCAAATGAGTAATTTTTCTTCCTACAAATTAATTAAATAAATGGGACTCCCTACTAGTTTAGATCTTAAAATTGATATGGTATTATACATATGACACGATATAACACTATATCGCTTATGTGGCGTACATCAGAACACGCCACATGAGCCATATGATGTCATACCGTGCTATATGTGTATAGCCAGAGTAGGACTAGTTTAGATCACCTAGTCCTAGTCACACAGAAATCCTAATTCCTAACCGATTACCCAGGTCCCCAGCCTAGTTGATCTTATGGCGTCAGCTGTTAACACAGACGTGGACTCTGTAAGTTTTTTATTTTTTCTTTTTTATGAACATGGACTCTACAAGCTGATATCCACGAATAGGGGAAAATGACCTTTTGTTTTATTATTCTATTCTACTACTTTAGAACTAGAGTCAGCATTTGGAGTCACAACTCAAATTATTTAAATATCTTAATTGACAGTTTTATCTTTCTTGTTAATATACAACTGGTGAATTAATTGGCAAACTAATATAGAAGTTTATCATTACTCTAATTCATACCATTCAAGATCTCGTTTACTGTTGGAAATGTTTATTACATCACATTTGTTTTGAAACATTTATTACATCACATTGTTTTTCATAAAACCTACTCATAAATGTCAAAAAGCGCTTGTTACAAATTTGATATGCTTGCATAATGCCGAATACCTAACTTTTTTTTTTCAAATGCACAAAAATTGACAAGTACTTCCTCGGTCCCCAAAAAAATAATTCATTTATTATAGTAAACATGTATTTAATTTTTCATTTTCACATGCGCCCCTAGTTAATTATTATTATTCAATTATCTATGCATTGAAAGTATTTCAAAAAATTAATGAGACATAAAGGTATATGTTGAAAAATAAGATAAAATTTAATATTCCAACCACATTACTTATCAATCCTTAATTCATGTGAAAATAGCTACGATCCTATCTATATGGAGCGAAGGCCGTACGTGTTAGCGAAAACTAGTTTCATTGTTTATCTTATATCTATTTTGTCCATTCGATTCATATATCACTACTTTTTTAATTATAGTCAGGGACCATAAACAATTTTAAGAAAAAAATAAAAATAAAGTGATGTATATGCTTCAATTTTGACAAATAATGCGTAACATTATAATTGAGAGCCCATAGCATTTTCTGAAATACCCAATTTACTGTTATAAAAATCTTCAAGCACCTCTCGGAGGTACTGTTCCAATCCCATGGATGCGCGTCACATGGATTTGAAATACACATGACATGTATCAATGCATATTACATGGTGTAGGAGGTGCTATAAGAGCACCTCCAAGAGATGCTTGAACATTACTATTTACTATTATACGAAACCTTAATATGCTTTGATGGAAATTACTTAATTTATTTGTACTCCTTTCAAAAAAATTAATTTATTTGTACACATTAAAGGAAATATAATAATAATAATAATAATAATAATAATGATTTGAAAGAGTGATAATAAATTAAGGTGAACTGAAACTCAACTCAAAGAGATCATTTAAAAACAAAAAGCTTAAGATAGAGTGGTCCTTCTATAGAGAGTGACCTCTCCCTTACACAAAGGTTGCTCACACATAGCCCCTTGTTATTGAGGAATCAAGAGACATGCCCTCTAATTTTCCAATAACAGGAGGTCATATGTGCGTGACCTCTCTCTTTAGAATTTTTCTAAGAGAAAGAGAGAGGGACAGATTTAGTCCTTCAACGTTGAACCATTTTGCGCTAAAGTCCCATGAGTGAAAATTTTGGCGCAAAGGTCCTTAATATGATACATTTCGACGCAATTGGTTCTATTTGACAGAATTCATCCATTCCTATCATTAAGTGCTTATGCTGTTTCCAAACACCCAATACAATAAAGGGTAAAATTGTCCCAAAATACAAAAAAAATACAATATGAATCAATTTGTAGAAGAATCTTACATTCATTTCATAATTTTTTTATATATAACATTCATTTTATAATTAATAAGTTGTTCACAGAAAGCTGAGTTATCCAACATATGTTTATAATGAACATGGGGAGGCAATTACAGTTATAGATTTACTAATTCACATAAAGGAAAACTAAACCTCTGGTACATCAATAAAGTATCCCTTAAAATACTGATGTAGAACAAAACGCAGATCTCAATTTCAATAAAGCACTCAATTTTATTTGAACTCAACCAAGGAACCCTACATACTCGTTGATATGAAATAAATAACAAAAACCTAATGGGACAATGGTTCCTTAATTGATCGCGCTGTGGCAAAGAAAAGAACAAAAATAACAACTAAAAAAATTGGTTTTAAGTTTTAACCATCTAAACGATCTCAAATGCCTAACATACTTCATGACAAAGCGATGACCGATAAGTCTTGTTCGTCTTGTTGAGAGCTTTCCAGAATGGTGTTGTAGGCGAAAAACGAATTCCAAATGTGAATTTTATGGCTATTTGAAATCGCTAACGTCACCAAGACTATATGCAATCCCAATGATCCAAATAGGCTATCGTCTAATCCTGAACCACATCAAATATTATTGACTAACAATTAAAAATTACATATATAGAAAAGGGCGTCAAATTATAAGTTACAATGTCTAGAGTGACATGTTTAGAACAAGTCACCCATAATGTTATTTAGCAAGGCATGGAGTCTATTTAGCATAAGCAGATGTAGAATTCGGATCGAATCAAGGAACTCTTTCCTTTCCTTCCTTGATTAAAAATTGTACAGAGTGGATTGAGTCTTCCAACATCTACTAGCTAACAACGCGAGTTTGACATATTTTATTAGTACTCAACAAAAGTGAATTTCTCATAAGCGTATCAAGCTACTTGAAATTGACTTTATTTGCTTATGAAAAGCTCCTTGCAAACTTGGAAAATTAAAAGTCAGAGGTCAATGTTAAGCGTGTCGAGATAAACAAACACATTAATTTAGTTGTAGGATTGAAGCATTTCTTAAACCAAGTCCTTGAAAAGGGCAGTGGAAAATGATGAGAGCTATATCGTGTAATTTTTATGTGTATTTGCTTCTAGATTTTCAGTAGATTTGAAAATTGGATGAGGATTTATCTACAACCTTAGAAAATGTGTAAACAACATAATTATGAAATGAGTTTTTTTTGTTAATTACAAGAATTTGAAAGAAATATCAATTTAGATCATTTGACAAACTTACATTTTTAGTACGTTGGGACAATTTTGGCCCTTTCATGTATTAGATGTTTGGAGAGGGGATAAGCACTTAAAGGGTCGGAGTTAGGGGTGAACACGGTTCATTTTGAAAAGTTTTTGGATTTATTTTTAAACCAAACCATTGGATTCAATTTAGAGAAATTATAAACTAAACAAAACAAGCCACTTAGGGCCTGTTTTGCTTATTGTTTTGAGACCCTTTTTAGTTTTTAGTTTTTTTAAAACACTGAAAACGCTTTTACTTTCATATTTTCAAAAAAAAAAAGTTTTGAAAAATAGGCAATTTTTTAACAAAGAAAACAAAAAATGATAAAAAGTCATTTTGAGAGTTTTTAAGCAAAACACGGTACTTAATTAAAAATATGGAAAACGCTTTGTTTTAGGAATTTCAATTTCTCTCTCCTCTAATTTTACTACCCTTCATCTCTCTGCCCTCAAATCAATTAGGACTACTACAGTGCTGCTTCTCTCCGTCGTCTACTTAGTTTCTTTCTCTCTCCTCTAATTTCTTTGGTCTAATGATACACCAAAATTACGACTACTCTCTCCTCTCTCTTCTCTCCTTCGACTCTACTCCCAAATGTTATTTCTTTCTCCCTCCTCTAATTTCTTTTTTCTTCATAACAAACAATATAGTAAAATTTCATATTTTAATCTTGGTAATGATACATTAGAACAAAATAATTTTTTTAAGGAAACAATAAAATTATTTAATTTACTTAAACAAAATTATTTAATTTACTTAACAAGTAAATAAATTCTTAAAATGTCAAAAAGAACGTGTTTTCCAGTTTTGTGTTTCTTAAAACAGCTTTCCAAAATGACGAAGAAAACGCATTTTTAAAAATCTGAAAACAAGCACTCAAAACAAAAAATTAAAAATGAATTGAAAACTCAAAAATAAAAAACCGAATCACGAGAAAAACGCAGTCTTAGTTTTACAAACCAAACCAAATGTAACATCCAGCAAAATTTTATAAAACAAATTATGCAAAATAATCGTCACTTTAATAATGACGTAAAAGTAACTTTAACTCACACCGGATGAAAGGTTATAAGATTATGACAAAGTGATCGAATTGAATTGCATAAATTGTAAAGTTATAAGGATTGTTACTCGAATGAATACCAAGAAATAGAATGTGACAATATAATTATATGGCAAAGTTGCGGGATTGAAATATAACAACGTAATCGTATTTGAATTATTGCATTATTGTTACGCAAATAAATGTCAAGAATTAGAACATGATTGATATTTTAACAATGACTGAATAACCGTTTGAAATGTCACAAGAATTCAAGAAATTGTTACTCAAAGAAATTGAAATTAGAAAGGTGGTTATTGGCCATGGTGAATTGAATAACCACGTGAATTGCATCAACTATGTTACGTGACTCAAAGATTGCCATTCAAATGTACCACTTCGCGCCATGTGTCACGGTCTGATTGACAGAACTCAAAGGTTTATTAAAACTAATTAAATTTGGATATTTTCTAGCAACTATAAATAGAAGGGGGTGGGAGATTTTCTCCAAGCATCCAAACCTTCTCCCTCTCTTCACATCCAAAACTAGGTCCATCATCTCGTCTCTCATTGGGAAACCCCAACTTAGGCGACTCCCTCTTGCCTATATCTCTACATCTATATTTGTCCTGTGCAAACAGCTTGTGCCTTGATGAACCTAAGCCTTTTGTATACAAACAAAAAGAGGAAAATTCATCCACCAAGGGAAAGGGTAATAGAACAACCATTAAAACCCACCAAAACAACCTCTTGGCACTTGGAAAAGGCTCTTAACCATATATGTATAGATCCTAACGCAAGAAATAACTTTAATCGAGGAATATCAAGGCTTTAAGGGCACTTTTCCACTTGGGTTATTCGAGGAATATTTGAGGTGAGAAACTAATGTTTTGATTTCCTTTCTACATTCATGAAACTTTGATAAGATAAGCATGTATTTTGATTAATGATTTCCATGAAATGAATATGGATTTTGATACATTGAAAAGAAAGATGGATTTATTGCATGTGAATCACTAGTGACTCTATCCGTTTTGTATTGAATTGCTTTGAATTGTTTTCTGCACTATGACATATTCAATGATCCCGGGATAAGGAATATTAGTGTGGTGTTTACTTTGAATTGAAATTCAGGTAAGGGTCAACTGGGGTTCATTATGGATCCACTTAATTGTACATGGCTATGATTGAATTGATAGACTCTTGCGCGCTAGTTTAACTAGTGATATGGTCCATTTGTGCATTGAAAAGTTTTGTGCATTGAATGGTTTTCTTGAAAATAAATCTTTCAAATAAAAAGTGAATCAAAGGGTTTTGTTACTCACTGAGTACTTCGTGCTCATTCTATCCTTGTACAATTTTGTAGATGATTGAAACTATGACATTTGAAAGGTAAGGCAAGCCATGAGTTGGAGCATGCTTGCGAAGGGAGTAGAGTTTTGCATGTAGTGACAACTTGTGTTTGAAAATATTATGAATTTAATACCTTTTGTTTTATCAAATATGTCTATCTCTCTATAAATATATTTCTAATTTTATATGACACTGACAATTTACCTTCTATTATAATAGCTTTCAAATAATTTGTCTAGATAAGATTAATTTTACTCGTTTTGGCAATCAATGAAAAATACCTACTAATATAACTTTACTGAGTTCTTTGCATTTTATTAAGAAACCGAGTTGCAATGATTCTTTAAAATATAACGACTTATTAGTTTAAATAATTAGTTTTATTAAGTTAAAAACTATTTGTTTGTTTTGTACGTCCCGTCCCCGTTTTTCATATTGAGGCTTCCGCTACGGAATTTGTTAACCGATATAAGATATTCGATTATATTATAAAATTAGTGGGGACGTGACACCAAATCTATTTTTTCAATTCGGTTCGGTTTTAAACCACGGTTTGTCTAGCAATGTATTGAAAATGGACTCAAAATATAATAGTTTTATAAATATGAATCTATATATTTATAATACTAACTAAGCGATGAGTTGATTTTTCCTGCCTAAAACTAGCATTCTAAGGGAATTAGGAATCTGATATCATGACGATGTCAAACTGATGTCGCTGATGTCTCATTTATTTTTCTATTTTTATTTTTCATTCACCCTAATAATACTCTATATATTCATAATACGAACTAAGTGGTGGATTAATTTTTCTCGCCTAAAACTAGCATCCTAAAGGAAGGAATATAATGTCAAGCTGATATCGTTGATGTCTCATTTATTCTTCTATTTTTATTTTCGTTCACTATAATAATAATCAGATAATACTAACTAAGTGGTGAGTTAATTTTTTAATTTTGCATAGGAATTTTTAATAATATATTTATCTCCTCACCTTAATCTTTATATATATATATATATTGTAGACATTTATTTGCCAGCAATTGATCAATTAACATAGAATATCAATTTTAGAAGCAGTTGCACGTATTTTCTTTTAGTTAATTTTTAGTTCGAGTGATCTAGTTGATGAACATATATCATTTTTATTTTTTATGTTTAATTAATTGTTTGTTTTAGTTTATTTTAGAGATATATATGTGTTTCTCGTGTAACGCACGTGTATATTAGCTAGTGTTCTGTTATACTAATATGTTTTTTAAATACTAATACCAATATCAAATTCATTAAAAGTTAGTAGATTTTAATAAAATACAAACATATAACTAATGAAATGTAATAAATAAAAAAACTTGAATAATGCATAAGCTTCAAATAAGATATTGTCAGAATATATTTATAGGAGTGATATTTTATTCAATCATCTAAATGTCAAAATTTTAGAAAAATATGGTCAATTAACTACTATATAATTTCTTCAGAAATTTTTTTAATGGTATTAATTAAATTAGTTAAAAAATAGCTAATTAAATTACTAAAATGAACTAAATTACCACAAAGAATTTCTTATTAGAGTACCAAACTCAGTCAATGAATTTGATAATTATAAATAAATTAAGTCCTTTGATATTTTTCCTCATATTACTTACACATTAATAATTTTTTAATTAAATCATAAAAAACGGTTCAGTTTGGTTTAAACGGTTTTTTAAATATCGAAACTTAAACTAAACCATTTCAAGCAGTTTGAAGTTTTCTCAAACTAAACCAAACCATTTCACTTTTCAAACCAAACCAATCTAAACCATTTTTGCAGATTGGTCCGGTTTTTTAATTTGACGTTTATTTGTTCAGCCCTAGTAGGAGTGAATGAGTTTTGTTAAAAATGACCAATTGTGCCAAAAAGATCACGTTTAGTGATCTTTATGCCAAAATTTCCATCAGTGGGACCTTAATGCAAAAAAAAAAGTTCAATATTTAGGGACAAAATCCACCAATTTCCAAATAAATTAATGTGGATAAACTAGAGAAATGTAATATTGGTAGTCACCAAACCATTTGCAATATAACAAATTGATTCCTCCACTTGCAGCATTGCCGCAAATCAATTTCATAAAACAATTTTCCTCCATGACAACGTCAAACATTTGCGAGACTTTCATATTTCATTTCAGAAGAAAATTGATAAACATATAAGGCCTGGTATTTTCAGGCTATATAGTTTCAGCTTCTTAGAACACCCAAAACTTGTTCATTGTTGAAAATATATTTTTCAAAAATAAAGAAAAAATTTGAAAAGAAAACTCAAAATCACATTTTTGTTGTTTTGACTATTTTCAGAAAATATTGAAAACAAATCAATTTAAATTACACAAAAATAGATGAATTCAAAAAAAGAAACTAAAATATGAAAGGAATAGTTTGATTTCCCAGTAAATTATTGAGATGGATGCACAGGTAGTTTACAACGCTCTTAGACTCTATGAAGATGACAACTCTAACTTTGGTATGATAATTGAAGACTGCCGTCTCCTTGCCTCTGAATTTTTGAACTTAACTTTCAATTGGGTTAGAAGATCAGCTAACCAGGTTGAACACACACTAGCCACAGCCGCTAGTTCATTGTTCGATTCGTTTGATTGGTCTTATGTTCCGCCCTCATTTATTTCTAATGTACTCCTTTCCAATTTAAGAATTGAATAAAAGTGCATTATTCAAAATGTGTGTGTGTATATATATATATATATATATATATGAAAAGAATAGTTTGATTTCCTAGTAAAAGAAAATGAATAAAAAGAAATGAAGAAGATAAAGCAAGATACAAAAGAACGTGGGGAGAAAAATAGCTTCTCTTATTATTCTTCAACCTCCAAATCAAGTATTCCATCTCACTCCAAATACATCAACCTCATCACGCATCTCCTCCCGTATCTTACCCATCTGCATGAGCCTTTATAGTGAGTAATTGGAAGAGAAGTCAAGAAGAGTCGGTTGTGAGTGCAAGTAATAATATAAGACACCTTAAGTTTTTACGAAATTTCATACATCTACTTGATCCACCTTCATCAATCATAATTTATATTTTTGTAAACATTTTAATGTCACCATTATTAATTGGCTATTGGATGACAAGTTTGATTTTAAGAAAATTTTGAGTGTAGAAGAGAATACATTGTGCTTTACATTACAAAACTTTGAGTTGTAGAAGTTCAAAATAATTGTCATTTAGAATATAAATAAAAATAACAAAATCAGATTTTCATCAATTAGACTTAGTTGCTAAAAAATTATAAAATCGAGCACCAATTTGACTCGAAAATAAGATGAGAACTCACGGACTACAACGCAAGTAAATTAGGGACTCCCATACAAAACATAAGAATTATCCTGTCCAAATTTTTCCAGTTATTATATATTCCCCCCCACCCCCCCGCCCAACCAAAAAAAAAATGGAGGATAGTAAATATTTCAAGAAAATGTTAAAAAATGTTTACAATTTTGTTTCAGATCTACCGTAATAAAACCCCATAAGCCGCAAATTCAATTGAAGTTTACCCATAGTATCAGTTGATATACAAACATTTCTCGGGCCACAATCAGATCGAAATTTGGGCTGAAATTGGTTGATGATGTGGAGTTCGGTAGCTAATTTGAAGGAAAGTTTGAGTAAAATGGCACTTGATGTCCACTACGACGACGACGACGATGAAGATCTGGCAATTTATACTCCTCACCATGATCGGTTGGATAGCCATTATAATAGTAATTCAGTTTCCGAGCGAAGAATTTCCCGTAATTTCAATAATTCGAGGTCACCGTCACATTCGCCCATCTTTAATGGATTTGACTCTTCTCATAATCCCGAGGTATTTTTCTTTTTTACTTCAATTGAAATGTTATTTATGGTGCTTTCCAAGTTTTACTTGTTTGATTCTGATTTTTGGTTCTTTATATTGGTGGAGATTTAAATTCAATTAGAAATGAGAATCAAGTGATATACTTGGAATCTTGGATTGCTCCAGACGTGAAGGTGTTAAAAATATTTGCATTGCATATGCATATTTGTATTTGATGCGACGTGTAGTTAGCTATGTGAACTTGAAAGATCACAGTCTGAGATTGTGCATAAGAACAAATGCCGTTCTTATTGTTGCTGAGGACTGATTGAACTCTTGCTCTTGTTTCTCAGCGATACAAGGGAACATACCATAGCTGATGGTGGGATACATGACTGTAATGTTATTTGTCTTTTATAAATGCCCAGAGCTTCAGGCTGAAACGCGTGCATCCATAACATAATAGCTTTTCGAGCTCAAGAACTACAACTTTTTGCAGCACTTGTGTTATTCTGTGGAATTGTGTATGTAAATGATATGTAGAATCGAGGAGTCAATAACCTATTTCGTCTCTAATAATAGGCTTATGAAAACTTCGTAATTTTTTCTCATTGACTAGAGAATAATTGGGACAGCATTTCAATAAAATCGTGGAAAGAAAAAGAAATTTTTTTGATATGTCCTTGAACTCTGAAATTAATAAGTTAAAAACCTTTGGGATTAGACAATCTTTCTCTGTTAAGTTCTAAAAAAAGACACTGAAATCATATATCTGTTGTGCTTATATCCACTTAGAATCTATGGTGATATTCATTCTAGATTGTGGAGATCCATTTGTCTTGGTATAGCGCCTCTTACACATGGGAGATCATTTTGGCTATGCCTCCTCATATGTAAGGATATTTAAGTGGTTGCAGCAATATCATATCAGCATGGACTTTTGGTTAGATCTGAAATGCCGTGAAGTTGCTTGTATCTTGAGTAGAAGGCGTGTCTCCAGTTGGCTTAAGTACAATGCCTTATTGTCTGTTATATGAAAAGAAAGAAAACATGGGCTTATGTGGAAAAGGAAAATGTGTGCTTCGACATAAAGGCAATGCTCAGAATTCATTTTATTTATCATCATCATTATTATTTTCCCCCTCCGTTGTTGAATTATTGTTTTGTGCAATTTTGTATCCTTGCTCATCTGAAGTTAATTTGTGTAATATCTTCCAGATTGAGAAATACAAAGTAGAAATTAAGAAACTTGAGGAGTCTGAGGCAGAAATTAAGGCATTATCAGTTAATTATGCCGCTCTGTTGAAGGAAAAAGAGGTATGTTGCTCCCAAAATCAGTAGGAAAAAGAATACCAGCTTTTTGATTTTTTGTTCTGCTTTAAACTCTGATTATAATGGGATTGCTGGCTATTCATTTGTGAAAATGTCTGTTACTACTTGTGTCCCATAAAGATAGTCTCGTATTCCCTTTTCATCTGTCCTAAAATATAGGCCACTTTCCTTTCAAAAATGAAGTTGAAATATTAGTTTCCTCATATGCCCCTATTTAACGTGCATTGTTATCAACAAAATAGAATTATTAAAGTGGAATAATTAAGAAATGTAAGGGTATAGTAGGAAGATGATCTTAAATTTACTTTTCCAAAACTATTAAATGAACTTTTCTTAATCTTTGTGAAAATAGGAATAGGGCTCTCTTTGTGGGATAGAGGTAGTAATTGATATCTGATGGTGACAGAAATGTGGTTTATGCATTTAGTTGAATAAGACCATATCTCTTGAATGTGCAGAGCTGTCCTTTTGCATTTGTCAGTTTTCTCTTTCTATTTTAACATAAAAATGCATTGAATCGAAATGAACGGTGGAGAAGTATCTAATACTTGTGTGTCGCACGAAATATGTGGTGGAAATTTTTTTTTTCCCCGTCTTCTTTTCATTTTCTACTTATTTCTTTGTTATTTATTTTGAGAGATGTCACGTCACTGCAGACTTTTTAATGATAAAATGAAACTCTAATTCCTAATACATGTATTCCTTTAATGATCATTCCAAGAAAAGAATGTTAGGGATCATTTGTCCTTGCAAAGAAAGGATGACTCTGGGTTTCAATAGCTAGGCCATTTAATTGGAAACATGTATGACCCTGGTTTACTGCTCTGCCTTCAGTAAGAGGTTTAGTTTCTAAGTGCCTCACTTAACGGGGATAACATTGAGGTTACTCTTGGAAACGATAAACTTCAGATCTTTCCCAGGCCAGGCCTAGCGGTGGTCACCGCTTCTCTAATATCATTTTGCACATATCGAGATTGAAATATATAAGTTATACTTTGTTTTAATCTTTTTTGTGAAATGACACTTCATTCATGTCTGATTTTTTGCATATCCTATTACTTTGATATGGTAATCCTTGCACTTGGAAATCTGACAGCTTTGTTTACTTATATCTGTTATGACAGGATAGAATTTCCCGGCTGGTTGAAGAAAACGACTCATTGAAACAAAATCTTCTTATAACAAATGCTTCTCTGAATGCATCTAAGAATATGCTCAAGGTGGATGACAATGTCAAATGTTGCTTTATATTAATAAAGATGATCGTTCAGTATTTTTGCTACAGTTCCTGAACATCTTACTGAGCATACTTATGAACAAAGTTCCAGTGATATTATGGGCCTGTTTAGTGTATCTGTTTTGGAAATTGATTTTTTGGGAGAATGTTTTGCCGTTTGGTGGAGAAGTAAGAAAAGATTATCAGAAAATGTGAGAAATGATTTTTTATAGGAAATATGGTTGGAGATGATGTTTGAATTTCGGACTCATGTTTTAGCAATACTTAAGTTGAAGTGAAAGGGTACTATGAGTGTGAAGTTTTGGTATGATAATACGTGTGATTACTTTGGCAGATGTCTGAAGGAGATTTCAGTAACAATATTTTATGAGTATAGGAAATGAGATGTACAATACGTGATTTCTTGGTTTCTGTGTATTGGTTGTAGTTATTATTGTGCCTTAGGCCTTAGGTTCTGTGTGAAAAAAATATTTGCAACTTTTAGTCCCTTCTATTTTATAATTGAGGTCATGAATGGTAACAAGTTTCTCTTGAAGGCATATCTTAAACAAGAGTTTTACCTTCTGTATTAGGTGTTGGCTGATATTATCTGGAATTTGTTCAGGGGAGTAGCGATCTTTCACCCATTCGCCAAAATAAAATTGCAACAAAGACTCGTACTTCTGGAAGCCCACAACAAAATGGAGCTGTTTCGAAACAGGATGGATATGGCAATGGGATTTCAGCCAATGGAAAGGTATGGAACAGTTATCTGTCTTTAGAAGCCATAATCTTTCACAATACTGTAATTAATAATTTTCCTGTACCCTACCCATCTCCTCAATTAAACTCTCCTTTTGATTTTGTATTTTGCTGTCCATGGTGAAATGAACTCGATCACATATATGTTGATGCCTTCTAGGAGCTGACAGACTTGGCAGAAGAAAAGAATAGATCCCTTGCAGCATTGCAAGCTACTCATGAAGTTCGAATGAAACAATTGGGGATGGAACTCGAGAAAGAACGTGAAAAATTTGCTAGTTTGGAAAAAAGATTAGAAGGTATTTATGTATTCATTAAAGCCCCATCTCTGATATTGTCACATTTGAGCTGACACCACCTTCCTTTTCCTCGTAGAGGAGCAGAAGTTGAGCGCATCTTGCCAGCAGGAGTTTAGATCACTAAAGGATGACAATGATAGAGTGAGTTTTTCCTTCTTCATCCTAAATATGAATGTTGTGACCATGCGGTCCATTGATCCTATGGGGCAAAAATTGATGAAGTTTATTGATAATGCTCTTCTTAATTGATGTGTGTAAGGTAATAGGAAAGTTTTTATGCAATATAAACGATAGTTTTTTAAAGGAGCCACCGGATTTGTCTTTTGTTTGTCATGGTACTTAGCAGATGCCCAGCATTTCCATTATATGGTTTCTATAAGTTGCCCTTAACAATGAACTGTGCCAATTGAACCCATCAACTTAGTGAAGTGAGATATAATTGTGCTGGAGAAAGTTATATGTTGGAACTTGCTAAATGGATCACTTGTAAAGTCTTTTCTTTAACATCATCTGTAATCATGAGCATGTAATTCTACATTTCTGCGTTACATCCATAAAACAACACCCTTTCAACAATCTCTCGTATATGGACTAGACATTAGTGCTAGTATGTGACTTATTGTCTGTTCCCTCTTTATTTCAGATGTCCAAAGATATGTCCACAGTACAGGATGAACTAAATCAGAAGATATCAGAGATAAGAAGATTGCAAAAGGAGCTGCACGGAAGAGACAGGGAACAAACTGATGATGCTGTAGAAAAACTGAGAAAAGTTATTTCTACCTTAGAGAATCAAAAGAGCAGTATTAAGGTCAATCCCTTACCCTTGCTATGAAATATATCCTTTGCGAAGAGAAATATTAAAATCTTGTGAAGTACTACATCATATTCATCATTACCGGTAATTTCTGACCTTACCCTGATCCAATGCTGCTCTTCCATTGTAGAAAGAAAGAGATGAATTTGAAGCTGCTTTAAAAACAATTCGCACCTCTCCAGTTCATGGAGATATGTCTGGTGGTATATATACTTCTGATAAGCATTCCAACAATGAGGTGTGTTTGTTATAGCCTTCTTGTTAGATAACACAATTTTTTTTTGTCTGTATCTAAATTCATTTCAAAGGAAGGAGCTGGTGAAGCATTTATTTTGTTTGTCATGATTCTTGGTTGTATGCATTTTTGACTTCTAAATACCTATGCACTTCTATTTAGAAGGGAGAATCATTAGAGACATTTCCAGGGAAGGAAGAGATGCTTCAATCCTTGCAGAAGCTGGAGAAAGATTTAAAAGAAGCTCGCCAAGAGAGGGACAAAGCATTGCAAGGACTGAATCGACTTAAGCAGCACTTATTAGAAAAGGTTTGGCCCTTTCTTGTCGTTTTTGTTTTTAAATGGGCTATCATGATATATTGGTGATGGTGTTGAGGTCCGGCTTTTGGGGCTCAATTTTTAGAAAAAAGGCACACCTATATATACTCTGTCTTTTAAGTCAAAACTGATCTTGTGTATGCCTTTTTTGCAGGAAGCTGAAGAATCAGAGAAAATGGATCAGGATAGTAAAATCATTGAGGAACTGCAAGAATCCAACGCATACCAAAGATCTCAAATATTACATTTGGAGAATGCTCTTAGGCAGGCAATTGAAAGTCAGGAAGCAATCAAAATGTCTAACAACGATCAACTGAATAAGTCTACTGAAACTATTAATGAGCTTAATAGAAAATTGGCTAGCTGTATGAGCACGATAGAAGCGAAGAACATGGAAGTTCTTAATCTGCAAACTGCTCTTGGCCAGTATTATGCTGAAATTGAAGCCAAGGTTATCTCTCTCTCTCTCTCTCTCTCTCTCTCACATGTATGAAATAAGACTAGGAGAAGGATATTTGAATTACTTATGTACAAAAATTTGCTGTTCAGGAACGTCTTAGAGAAGAGCTGGCAGTGGCAAAAGAAGAATCAACTAGACTTTTTGAGCAGTTGAAGGTGAAACTTCTGAACTTTAAACTTTCCTGAAATATTTTGCTGCCAGTGCATCTTGATCTTCTATGCTTTTGTGAACATTGTCTTTAAACAGAGGGGCTATTACTCACCGAGATGGCACTATATTATTATCAGATAGACACGTAGAAGTTCATTTCTGTTTATACATTTGTGCATCGTTTGAGTTGAAAGTTTACGTTTTGTGGTTAACAATGTGTACCATGAGCTTTGATGCAATACTTTGTTGGTATACCCTTAATATTATATAAGCAGCACCTCACTGCTACGGGCTTGGTGTACTATTTCTTTGTTGTGCTGTCGATGCTTTTCACACTAATATACTTTTGATTGTATTGCTGATTTAGTGAACTTCAATTTTGGTTGAGTACAGATCGACTTCATTGTCCATAGTGTCTAACTTTATACATTGTCCAGGATGCACAGCAAAAAGCAGAAGCATCAAAAGAGGAAAAGAGCAAATTACTGGAAAAGCTTTCCCAAGCCGAAAGAATGCTTGGTGAAGGAAAGAACAGAGTGAAGAAGCTTGAGGAAGATAATGAAAAGCTGCGACGTGCTCTTGAGCAGAGTATGACAAGGCTAAACAGGATGTCTGTGGACTCTGATTTTCTTGTTCGATCTGTACATTTCTTGAAATTTTGTGAGATAACACAAGGAATGCCATGTAGATTTTGCGTAGTATTCTTCGTTGAAGGAACTGATTGTCTTTCTTCCATCTTTTTGGCTATAATACATTTTCTTTTAGGCACTGTGTAACTTTTCATAAAAGGTAGACGAGATTCTTCAGAAAATAGTTAGAAAGTTTATTAACTTGTCTATGGGAAGGGGTAGAGAGATAGAATGGGTATGAGTTAACACAATAAGACACCTATTGATTATTTGTAGATGTATAGAATGGAAATCATTTCTCATTCATCCTGGCCTTACACTTTTCATGTTTGCATAAGGTATGATTTGTTAATAATGTTAATATCGCATTTCTGTACAATCAGTATGAGAATAGCCAGCGCCTGAATGCTAGTTGGCATTCCATTGAGATGCCAAACCACGTGTTTGGTAATTTGGTTGGGTGGGGTGTGAACTTTGGCCATGCTTTAGATTGGCGCTGCTGTCCTGTCACCATTCATTGTGTATGATATTGATCACAGAGCTTGACCATGTTGAGACCCAGAGGTTTAGCCAGATATCAGGATGATGATATCATAGAAGATCTCTTGCATGTTAGAATGTATATGAACTACTCTCTTTTCCGCCCCGGAGGGGGGGGTTCTGCTGGTCATACTGCCTAGACTTGTGTTTATTGATTTATGATTTCTGGGATCTGAACATCAAATCAGTTCCAGATGAAATATGTCCCACTTCATGTATAGAAGAGTATGGTAGACATTTTATATCACTTTCAGCCATTGCACTGAATGATGACATTAGATTCATATAGTAGATTCTTTGTTGTCTTCTTTCATCATTGCAGTAGTTTTCTCCTATGCCTCTGTTCATTGCCGTAATGATATATGCGCTTGTTTTGAACTTCTGATGTACTATGTATTCCTATGAATTTATTTCATCTTCTTTGAGGTACTCTGAACAAGGTCTGTTTAGAAGTTTGTTTTGTACTTTTATTAGACCATAGTATTTGATTTACTACCAAGTACATCATTATGCTGAAAGAAATGGGAACCGATTTGGAGGTCAACCGTTCCTCGTTTCCTATGGTCCTAAACAGGAAATAGGGAGTGCCAAGTGGTAAGGCATCAAATTTTGTTAATGGAAGAGTTTGGCATCACAACAGCCCTAATGGCTCTGCTCATTCTTGGCTTGTTTGCGCTGGACTGACATGTAGGATGTGCTAAATATTTGCAATTTTACAAAAATTTGAGCTATGGAGATTTAACGAATGGTCTCAACTGCAGGCGCATCGTTATCAAATTATTGGTGACTTACTTTCAGAGAAATCACAGCAAGGAGGTATGAGTATTCGTATCTTAATTAGCAATTGTTAAATTATAGTCGGAGAGATCCCCTAAAATTGTTTCAGTTTGGATGAAAAGCATGTTATGATTTCCCCTATAAATACTTACTGCTAAAAAATTTTCAGGTTCTTGATCTTATGGTTCGCATGCTGGGATTTTCTGATGAAGACAAGCAAAGGATAGGTGTCGCTCAACAAGGTGCAGGTAAAGGAGTTGTTCGGGGTGTCTTGGGTCTTCCTGGTCGATTAGTAGGTGGCATCATGGGAGGCGGCGGTTCAGCTGAAGCTCCCACAAATGTGGCATCTGAGGACCAGGTTTTTCATCCTCTCATTTTCCTCAATAGTCGATCTCTTTTCCATGCACATGCACATTATATAGTATCTCATATCTGCACGTGCATGTCTGGAGTAGGCATATCTTTTAAGATGAGAAAAACGGTTTTTAAGTTTTATTTTTATTTACATTCTTCTTTTGGGTGGATAAGTGGGTAGTAGGAAGGATGCATAAGATAGTTGGGCATTGGAGTATGCTTGTTTGTAGCTCACCTTTAAGGAGTAAAATTCATCCATATGTACTCAGCATACTGGTTTCACTGCACTTGCCACAAAAAAAGAAAAGAAAATCTCTCCAAAAAATTGATGGGTTTTTCCGTGCTCTTTCTTTTGCTACGATTTCCTATCTTAACTCTTGCGGATGTATCCTTCCAGTCTTTCGCGAATCTATGGGTTGATTTTCTCCTCAAAGAGGTCGAAGAAAGAGAAAAAAGAGAATCTGCTGATGCTGCCAATGCATCCGATGGCGATCAACGTAAAGGAAGTCAAAATCTTATGGGGGGTGTTTCACCTTTGTCAGGTCAACAAGGAAATAATGCTACCACTTCAAATTTCTCAAGACCAAACCCTTTTCTGAATCAGAACCGAAGCCCGGAGCCCTCTCCTGGAAACTTCCCACCATCTGAACATTCGGATTCGGAGTTTTCAACAGTACCCCTCGCTTCATCTGACAGCAGTTCAAAAATTTCAAGATCGCTTCCGAGACATTGATGATTTATACAAATGTGTTCTGTAAAGGTATATATTTTTTTCATTCACTTTAGTGCAATTACCGATGTTGAAATTGGTTCTTTCTATTCTTTTCCCGGTCTTTTGAACCACTTCGTACCCTGCCTGTTGATCCTGTCTAGCGAAACGTTGAATTGTCACACAAGATTGTGACTTGTGTAGTTATGGCATGGAAGAGGAGATCTCGAAGCGTGAAATGTACATAAACATGACAAGTAATACATTATTTCAGACGGTATTGGCTCGTATCTCCCTTCCCTCGTGCACGTTTTGAGCCTCTGTTTCCTTTTCCATAATTACTACCCAGTTTTAGTTCATTGTTACGTGAAATTGCGTCCTTAGAATCTCCCCCAAAATTAACAAATTGAAGCTGAGTTCTATAACCATGATATGAGAAATCTCCCAAGATATACCAGAAATAAGAAATCGAAATGAAATGGGAAACAAAATCCGTGCCCTCGCCGCATAACTGTGCATTAGCCCTGAAACCCGAGGGTAATATCTGCCACATTAAGTAATGAGAAGGGTATAGGGCGAAAGTGTCTGTCCGGAAAGCATAACAGGACAGGGATGGGTAATGGCTGCCCAATTGCCCGGATCATTTTTCCTTTTTTTTTTTTTGTTTTTTTTTTCTTCTACTTTTTTCAACAAGAGAGTTTGTGAAATAACTCTCAGACGATTGGAATGTTCGAAAATGGAGTTTAGCTCCTAAATTTTAACCACTTTACCTAATTTTGTTTTCGGTTAGATCTTTTCACCAACAAATTTTTGTAAGTTTTGTAATTCAAAATTGACTAAAAAGTTAAAATATCAAATCTTAATTCCAAGACAAGTCTTAATTCACTCAATTCGTTCATTAGCCATTTCCACCGTATGTGTTGGTAAGTTTTGGTAAGTTTAATGTCATTCGAATGTTTTCTTTAATGTATTTTACATTTTTTTTGAATTTTTAAAATTTTATTAATATTTTTTTAAACAGGGCGAGTTGCCATTTGTAGTGCAGCTGCACTGCTCCATAAGCACACAAATTAAAATAGCCTTTGAAATTCTTCTACCGTGCGGTCGCACAGTTCCGCAGATGCATTGGTTTTCTTGTGTAGCCGCAGGAACAAAATCTGGCCTCTTGTTTTTCTTACTCATTTTGATCCTCCAATTTCTTCTTTTATTCTTTTTAGTCCCCGCTCCTCATAATTCATGCAAAGTTAGTTTGAACTCCATCCTAAAATTTAATAAACAAACACTTAAGTATGCACAATTAACCTAAAAATCAGAGAGTTTAACATAATTATATATAAGTATCCAATTAACGCAAATTCCACGCTTATCAAATCGCGTAACTTATCACCGACACGTGCCAAGTGACGATTTCTATTGCACGTGTAAGTTTCCTTCAAAGCTTGACTAGGAGAATGAAACAATTTGACCTCCAAATGGTATAAGAACTTCAAGATTGTTGAACTCAACACTAAAAATATGTGACTGACACTGGAATTTGACCAGAGAGATAGTTGCTAAACTTGGTTTAGTTTTTCCAAGTTAGTGATATTTGTGTTCAATCGGGATGCTGGAAGAGAAATTGTTAATGCTGATAAACTTGTGCTAGCCAATCAATTCACATTGTCAACAATCTATGGCGGCCCTGGCCATTTCTTACAGTATATAGGGACATAGCACTCTTTTTGTCAATAGAGGTGGCAATCATCCTTTATATACATACCTCTTCGGTGAGTACAAGGCAGAGATTGCTTAATGTGGCATCTATACCATATACTAAAGTAGCTGAGTTTGAGCGGGTCCCACTACATTTTCCCGCTCAATCTCAGCTGCTCCCTTTTTTACGGTGTATTTTTTTTAAGAACAGTAGGATTGGCGTGCCAACATATCTGCTATACAGTTGTCATTATTACATACAAAAAATGCATGGCAGCTAATCTTTTATTTATCCCAGAAAAGTCTGATCTTTTTTAATCTTCAAGATTCGCATAGCATGCAAGGCAGATTACTTGGAATATGAAACGGCCATTTGTTTTGCATTGAGTTGCTGCTATTTATTGCCCTCACAACTCTGCCATTTTCTTCCCACAACAATGCATTTGCAAAAGTAAAACAGAAATTTCGATAGATTCCCAACGACAATGGCAGAAAAAATTTCTACAATTACACTGTTGAAAGACATCAACAAAAACCGATTCGATTGGCATTTGATGCTCCGCTGTGCTAGGAATGGAAAGAACCAGACATGGATAAATACGGACCAAGTCTGGATTTTGTTTCGTCAACTCTAAGGTAAAACTAACCACTGAATTTTGTTTTATTTTTTCTATCGATTAAGTATGTCAATTTCCATTCAAATAAGGGTGCGTTTGATAACAAACATGAAATTTGCCTGAAAAGAAAATATTTTCTCGTCAGTTGAATTACTGGTAATTGAATTTTATAAAAAATAAATTGTAAAGCGTTTGATTGAAAATGAAATTCTCAAGAAAAAGTGTGAATTATGTAGGAAACAAAAAACATATACCCCCATAAGAAAATATTTTTCTTGTTTTCAAGTAAAATGTGGTCACGTGACTAAAAGATGGAAAATATCTTCCTTAAAAAAATGATCTCAAATATCACAAAAGTAAGAATTTAGCTGAAAACCTTATTTTTCATGGAAAATCTTTAGTAATCAAATACACTCTAACTGATATTTTCCCCCCTAAAAACTAAAGGTCAGTTTAGTATTTCAGGGGCACCGAATCCATGCCAAGCAGAGAGGGGCGATTTGTTTGAGAAATTTGCTTATCTACGTAGTGAGGTGATTGTGTGGGAAAGAGATATTGAAGCCGTCGGGGATGTTGGTTGAGGCATTTGCAATTTTAGGTCTGGCCATTTTAGGAAACCAATCTGACGATTTTGAGGGACTGCAATTTTTCAATTTTTATGCCTCATTCTAAATGGTTCAAGCAGGGTTTCTAAATGGACTGAAAACGTTCTTGGGCTGTGGATGGCAATTGTGTCTGTCTACTTTAGGAATAGATGCCAGGTACAGCTCCATTTGGGTTGATTTTTTTTTTTGGGTGGGGGGGTGGGGGAACAAATTTGGGGTGGGTGTATTGTTTAGTTTTTTATTTTCAATATTGATATATAAACATAAACTGTGGTCTATCGATTTTGCTTTTTCTATGCCTATTGTGTGACTTTGTAAGTGTAAATCTATATATCCAACTATTTAACGTGTTTTATAGTATTTTTTTAATTTTATTTTAACATTGCAAAAGGATTGTAAGAGAGGGGAATCGAGCTATTGATCAAAGTGTAAACAACTAATAAAGATGTCACTAGACTATAAAGTCTTTCACTTGTTTTCATAGTTTTAGTACACACTAGTTTAAATAAGTAATTATCCATTGTTCTAAACCGAAAATATACACAGTTTATTATTTAAAAAAGAATTCGTAATTAGTAAACATGGTTTCCTTGGGTTTTAATTTTAATACATTTTTTTTTTTTAAAGAGACAAGCGCAGTACAAAAGATACCGCAATTTTCCCTCTGAAAAGATGTTGTATCCCTTGCGGTGTAATGTCTATATTAATACCCGATTATACTCATTTTTGCTATCAGTTCATTTAATACTCCAATAAACAATAGTTAAAAAAGTGTTCTACAAAGGCTTCCTTCTTTATTCTCCCAATATAATGGCTTTCCTTCTTTATGCTCGTACAATAACATAAAATTGAAGTGATAAAACTTTAACATGGGATCATATAAACATTCCATTGGCTAATAATGGTGATATTTATCTTCACACGTCTTCTTTGATGATTAGCTATTCCAATGGTTTTACTTAATTAAAGATTATTTGTTTTGGAATTTCCTTTTTTTTTCTTGAAGAGATTTTAAAATTACTATATACGTAAATTTGGTTAATTTCAATGCTGATTTTATAAATGAATTACTTATTCTAACAAAGTTAAAATTTTAATTTTACCTTTATATTCAACATTTGATCTTAATATTGTACAGAATCAAATTGTATCTCAAAATAAACAAAATGTACTTGAACATGCTATTTTTCTTATTCTTTTTCAATGTCCACTTAAATAGCAATGAACTGATTGAAATGATGAGATTTTAATATGTGGGAAATTTCAAAAAATATCTTGAAAGTTTTGTTAAAATACTTCCCACCAAATGCACGCCACACGTATTTCAAATCCAAACCATATATATTTTAAATTCAAGATGGCATGTATCAATATATACAATATAGGAGGGATGTTTTTCAACAAAATTTTCAGAAAGTTTTGAAATGGAACTATTTAACATATATAAATATTTTATTGGTCAAACTTAACTATTTTAACAAAGTTCAGTCAACAATTACTCATTTTTCCAAAAACTTTTTTCTAAAAAAAAATGCTTATTCAGAACCAAAAAAAAAAAAAAATTCAATAACAAATTATTCATCAGTTGTTTTTATAACACATCACTAATATATAAGAGCATCTCTAATACAAACGTCTAGTCTTGAGGTGACATGGATGAGAGATATAGACACATAAATTTACAAATTTTAATTTTCTCTATCTTCTTTTACTTCTTTCTTACCTTTTCATCTCTTTATTTTCTATTTTTTCTTCACAATGTCTTTAAGAACTTATAGCTGTAGAAAGTCAAGGATATTGTGAAAAAAATATAGAAAATAAAGAGAAAAAATATAATAAATAAGTGAAAGAAGAGAGAGAAAATTTAAAATTTAAAATTTTATGTATCTATATCTCTCCGCCATGTCACTTCAAAACTAGACGTTTGCATTGCAGATGCTCTAACACGTGGAATCCTTGTAAAACATTTGATTTCCCATTTTGTCCCTATTTTTTCTCTCAATTCCTATTTTGCCCTATTTCTTATAACACCTAATTTATCACATGTCATTAATCACTTTTTGCCCTTATTATATTTGCTATTAAACTGCAAAACTTTTTTTTTACTGTGGTTAATTTCAATTCCTTTTAGTCTATTCTTCAATTTTAATCACACACCCAACTGTCAGTTATTATCATATAACAGCGTCAATATATCTTAGGTAACTAAAGATTTTTTTTTTAAATCATGTTATCACCATCATCACTAATGAAAGAACAAAATAAATACTCAAAAACACTGTGTGGCTCTCATTCCCATTTCAAAATAATTGTAATTTTCGTTTCAATTACAAGCAGAAATTAACCATTGTTTGCTTAACAATTATAAATTAAAATATTTTGTTACTATCATGTGATTAATCTTATATTGTCGTATGACGTGCAATGTACGTCTAATTACTCGTTTTATTTAAAAGTCACTCATTCTAGCAACACTTAAATTTTTTTCTTTTTTTTCTTTTAAAATAAATTCATCTAAAGGTATAAAGCCCGAATTTGTATTTAACTTCCACATCAAAACATTTTTTTGTGGCATTCGATTGAGAATGTGATTTTTTTTTACTTAAATAAATAGAATGCAACGAATGATACTACTAATAAATAAGTAGTCATTAACCACGTTATAGGTTGGATTTATTTATAACTTTTCTAATTTTCTTTTTCTCCTTTTTTTTTGTTCTGGACTGATTCAAAGAGCAAATATAGTGAACATTACAAAATGAAGACAGGATGGCTTTTGGTACATTAGTGTGAATAGTTAACTAATAGTTATATTTGATGAGAGTTCCTAATTAGATGAAAATGGGATTCGGCTAAATGTGTTTGTATACGCCCATAAATATACCAGAATTCTACTAAATGTATTCTTTGATTGAAAATTTCTATGCCACCACAAAGATAGTGAGAAGTATAAACACAATATATGCATATTATTCAAATTCTCAATTGAACAAGGTCCACCTTCTTCAATTAATCAATTCAAAGCAAATTGATAGGTGCTTAAATGTATTGTTTCAATCCTCTTTATGTGTTTTCAGTTGTGTGGTTTTGTGTTTAAAATTGTGTGTTTACGTTTAATTTGGTCAATTGTAGGTTCAAATCTAAGATCGGAGCGAAGTAGCACAATTTGGAACGAGTTCGGACTAATTTAGCATGAATTACGGAGTTCGGGAACTAAAACGAACAAATCAAAAGATGAAGGACGAAAAGGTACATGTAGGAAGCCATGCGGCAGCATGGACTGTACATTCGGGCTTACGAATTGACAGAATACAAGCAGAGAGTTCATGCGGCCTTGCATGCGGCCGCACGGATAAGCCATGCGGCCAAGTTCAAAGGTCATGCGGCCGCATGAACAGTTCCATGCTGCCGCATGGGAGGAAATTTGCGGATTTTTTGATTTTTCCTATTTTAACTAGGTTTCTTTCGATGGCAAACTTGATGCACGATTTTTAACTTTTTCTTAGGTTTTCTTAAACCTTATAAAATGTGTCTAACATAGTATTCCAAAGACCATTGATGCATACATTAAATTATTTAGTTTCTTTGAGATTATTATACAAGTTTGGATTCGATTTTTGAAAAAAAATCTTGGATTGAAGGATATTGCTGCAATACTCTTCTTCTGCAGCCTTATTCATGAAAATCCGGTGATAGATTCCTACTCTTTTATATTTAATTTTATTAATTCTATTAGTAGCTAATTCATTTTCTTGAGACGAACAATGTAGCCCTACTGTGAACCCTAGTTGCTTGTTTATTGAATCAATGCTTGAAATTGGATTCTAGTTAATTCTTTATCGTTGTATTGTATGACTTTCACTTATTTGGCACTCGAATCTGTGGATGTTTATTGGTTTGTGTTGAAATCAAGAGAGGATTGCATGAATTGGATTAGGCGACAGAGGACATTAATTTAGACAAGACAAAGAGATTTCTTGTAGTTCGTGTGGTCACGTAAATTGAACTTCGTGGATATTTGCATGAGTTTTTTATTATTAATGCACTTAAGAGGGTTGATAACGCGCTCACTTAGTAGATAAGAGGCCTAATTTAGTAGGATTAGCTAACTTCTAGAGATGTAGTTAATAAATTACGTGAACTCGATCATTAATTATGATTGGTTTTTTTTTTGAATCAATGAATTGGTAGCTAGGGGAATCAATGGTGGTGAAGTTATGAGTCCTAAGTTTACGTCAATCTTGGAGAAAACTTTCATAAATTATTTACTTCTTCTTAGTTTGCTTAATTTTTATTCTTATTTGTTTTATTTACTTTTATAACAAACTCAAAAGTGTGATTATTTCAACTATAGCGTAAATTGAGTATTTAGTAGTTGAATCTTTTCTCGTGAGAACGATATCCCAGACTCATTGTCGACTTTATTACTTGTTTGACCCGTACACTTGCGGATTTCGAATACATATTTTAACGAACACAAATACAAGACTTGGCAAAAATGGTGAGATAGTCTAGACAACTACATCAAATACATCAATGTATTTTAGTGGTTTTCAAGGAAGTTTGCTAGAATTTAAAATAATTTATTTTTACGATTTAAATTGTGTAGAGAAATATTAAGAAATATAATATTTAATTTTCAATAATAATAAAAAAATAAAATTTGGACTGAGTTTTGTTTCTTTCTTGATTATTTGCAAAATTAGCAAATTTTGATTTATCAAGTTAAAATATATTTTGCCATATCAATATCCGTGCGTTGCATGGGGATTGCACTAATTATAACAACATATGTGATGAGCACAAGAATGGTGGAAATTTCTGTGGTGGGATCTTCATTTCTACCCCAAAATTAAACTATTTTGTGCCATGTTTCTCTAGATGCCATGCGAGTTTGGGATTTCTTTGGATTTTGTTATATTTATTTATGATGGTAGGGGCATAGCCAGAAATTTCATTTCATCGACACCACCTGTGGTAAATAAATTTCATTTCATCGACACAACCTGTGGTAAAGAAATTTTTTTTTTTTTTTCATTTCATTTGACGGGAGATAAAAAAATTTGTTTGAATACATATAAAAATATCTTCCTTCCCAGCCATGCACTTGTTGAAGACAATTGCAAATTGGACACCCTAAAATTTGGTTGCACTTGACTAATAGTTGCTTGCATTCTCAAAAATAAACAACAAGCCACTACTCGAAACCTTACAATTTACCAACAAAATCAAACTCAAATTTACATAATATGCCTTCAAGGGAACAAGGTGGCTGATAAGTAATTCAATGCGAACCATGGCCTCCATTGTATTGCTTAACAGTATTGTTTATCCTTAATTTGAAAAAAATTAAATAATTCTATTTGACGGAAAAGGTTGACAAAAATGGAGACAAAAGAGGAATAAATTTATCTTATTATCTATGTTCACAGTTTCCCTCCCTACGTGTTAGTGTGTAGAGATAAGGTAATTTTAAACCCCTTTTGTCCATATTTTTATCTTCTCATTTATCCAAACAACATGATTCAAAAAAAATTTAGAAAAGAAAAAAAGAACACCACACCTAAACACGTTCCGGCTATGGAAACTAGCCCTAGTTCTTTACGGAGCTCAGTTTCTAATCACAGACTTACACTTTATCTAACACACACCACATGACAGCATCTCATTGGAAACCGAGCTCTATAAGGAACTTGACCCTGATTCTTTAAAAATTTCCCACTTATACATGCCCCCTGAGAACCCGCAAACACAAAAAAAAAAAAAAAAAAAAAAAAGCCTAGGATCCTATGTGTGTCAAGCTGTAAGGAAACTAGACAATTTCTCTACAATTATGAAAGAGGAGAATTAGGGTCATTGTTCATAAGGCATAATCATAACGTCGTGCTGTGTTTGTGGCTCCTTTTTTTATTTTTTATTTTTTTTTCCAAATTTCCCTTGGCATTCTCAATTGTTTCCAGTTGCAATCTAAAAGTATACTATCCCAATACAGAAATCACAAAAGCAAAACTTTTCAGCCTTTTTGACTGTCTTTAGCTCCTTTTTCTCTCAAAATTTTCTCTTTGCTTCTTAAAGCATCCACCTTGATAGTGACTTACATTAGTGGTATTAAAATAGTTACTAAAAGTATTTATCTTAATAATTTGTTAGTTTTATTATTAAAGTTAATAATAAACTTAACACTTTAAGTAGTATTATTTCTTCTTTTTTTTATTTTAGTTTAATTGGGATTGACATACCCTTTGACTATTGAATTAATGATTAAATTTAATACTTTTAGTGAGAATCACCAATGTGACACAAATTAATAATTAAATTTAACTTACTCATGTGTTCTTTAACAATCAGTAAAAACTCTACTTTTTACTTATATAGATAGTTAATTTTAACAATTTTTGAGCATATACTAGGAGCAGTAAAACAAAACGTTAAATCTATTTCATGGCTCAACTGGAACGTATGATTTCTTAGTTTTATAAAATTCAGGAACTAAATCGAGAAAATTTAAGGTTTTCTTCGCTTAGTTCCACTTTTCAATTTTTTCTTTTGATGATTTTCATTCATTAGTTATTATGGTGAAATTATCCACCATTGTATGCACCGTTTTTGTACTTGTAGTCGACAGGTAATTTCTAGGCTCTATTTTTGTGATTGGCTCTATTTTATGGTTTCAGTTGACAAATTTCCAAATAAATAGAATTTCTATCTATGTTTCTACACATTCACATCCTTACAATTATATATATTAAAAAAAAAGGAGAGATTTTTTAACATTTTCATTATAAAAGATAAAAATTTTTAGTCACTACTCCTTACACTTCTTTTTAAACTCTTATTTTTTGTTCTACATATAACTTATGTCAATTAAATTTTGATTTATCTTTATTTTTTTTGGGGCCTTCTTTTTGGTTTTTTTTTTTGGCTTTTTTTATTGAGTTTACTTGTTTCGACAAAATGAATATGCATTTATGTTTCTACACTTACATATCTTTATAGTTATAAAAGATGAAAGTCTTTTATTACTATTCATGTCACTTTTTTAAAAACTCTTATTTTTTATAAAGTTATTTTTTTTAATTCCATGTACATTCTGTCAATTAAATTCAATTAAATTTCAAATTATATATATATTGGTTGCTGATTTACTTCTTTTGATTATAATTAAATAATCAGTATCCCAAATTTTCAAATAAATTTGTTTAACTAATATTATAATAACACCTAGGAATTCACAAGTGCTTTTCGATAAAGTTACAGTTATTTAGAAATTTTGTATAACCTCACAGAGTTATTTATTAAAATAATATTTAAATAATTTAATTTAATAATATAATTATTGGCTAGGATAATGTATTACAAATCAAATAAAAAAAATTTCACTACAACGTAGTCGTTAGTTAACTATAAATAAATAGGCTTACAAAATTTAACAAACTACGTAGGAATTTAGAAACGTAAAACGTGCAATTTCCTCTCAACAACATTAAAAGCCGATCGACCAAAATTCGTTTATGTTGTTTTATAGTCAACCAAAATGTAATGCAGACATAGATGATAATAATGACATTAAAAATTTTAAATGTTCCGATTTGTAATTCTTAAAATTTATTAGAAATTAGCAAATTATTTTCTTCTCATTAACATAATTAACATAAATGGCATAATAAAAGAAGTGCTATTATAATAAAATTAGCTTCACAGTTATACTAGAAATCGCGCATAGCATGATTGTGAACTAGTTTTTAACAGAAATCCCATCATAACTCAACATCTGTTAGTATTATCCTTTGTTTCAAAAATTCCACATATAGAAATAGTGACTTGCATTTAATTCAAAGATAAAATTCATCATCACACTATAACAAGTGCACATTAGGCAAAGTGGATTACACAATTCTAAGTATTTTACCAATTACTTATCTCACATTTATTTAGCCGTTGCCAAAACATAACATGAATTTAATCAAACATCAGACGTATGAGTGGAATATGCCGCCAGACGTCTTGTGTGGCATGTTTTAATTGGACAAAACTCATGTGGGTTGCTCCACTCACATGGGGTTTGTCTAATTAAAACACGACACACCAGATGTCTGATGGTGTATACCACCAGACGTCTGGTATATGAATGGGACTCCAACATGACAACTTAAGATAGTTCACATATAGCTAGTCCAGAAGATGGATGATGAAATACGATGCTATTCTCATTTTCACAAATGTTGTAATCACAAATGACAAGCACGTGGCAATTTAAACCCCATAAGGGGAGGTGAGATTTCCATTGAAAATCACTATAATAACTTCATGGTAGATGGTACCAATCAAGGCGCGGATGTAGTGGTCGGGCTTGTTGGCACAAAAATTTATATAGAGAAAAAAAAACCTTTAGTCAAATTAAGGGCTGATTTGGTTAGATTTATAAAGTCAATTTATAAAGAGAATTTAAAAAGAGTGAAAATGAATGGTGGAGATTTAATTAAAGTTTAAAATGTGTGGTTGAGTAGTTGTCAAATCAATAATAAGTGAATTTATAAATAAAAAAATAAACTATACTAAACAAGTCCTAAAGTAAATAAATAAATCACAAAATACTACTTTTTTCACTACAAAATTTATCAACGAATTTAACTCATATCAACCATACATTCTCCGAAAACAATAATTTTTAATATTTCCCTATAACCCCTCTCTACTTTTTCACCACACATTTCAAACAAAAATCTACTTTCATCCCAAAAGCTAGACAATACGCTACCCAGAAAAAAAAAAAAAAAAGAACCCCATAATATACCATTTGAACCTTTTCCATCCACCACAATGCTTGCTCGTAAAATGGGCTTCTCCCATAACGACAAACCGAAAAGGTTATAGTAACTCATTTATTTTCTTAATGCGGCTAAACAACTCATTCTACCTCAGCTTGATACATTCATATCATATATGTATAAGGAACGTTACCATCGGCAAAGAACCTCCTCCCTCGAAAATGGAAAGATCCACCCAGAAGTTAAAGTAAACCGAAGAACGGATTACACCGAGAACCTTAGCGGCCATTACCCAATTGAGACTCAGCTGGATATACATATTAAAAGATGATCATCCCCTGATTATGATGAGTCTAAACAAAGAGCTTTAAAAACAAAAACAGTTCATTATCTTATGGGAGAACTAACCCAATGCAAAGAATAATGAAGTAAATAATACGTACCTTGTTCATCCTATTTTCCAGATTGCATGTCTCTGAGAATTCCGTCGACACTCTGATCCTTGACGTTATCAATTGGCGTAGTCACGGGAAAAAGAATCTTAACTGCTTTCTTGTTACCACATGCACCTGCCACCTGTATTGGCTTCTTTGGCGTCCAATCAGACTATCGGGAAGAGATTTCAATCACGTACGTGTAGCAAATTTATTTTCGTATAAAGATGCGTGCTACTATTTTCTAACTCATTCCATAGTAATATTCCACTTGATATGTAGGTGAACGCAGAAATTAAAAAAAATATTAACAACTCGTGCAAAAATTTTAAATAAAAAAAAAACCTGCATCATATTCTGAAAATCTGAATACGCATATGCCATTAGGATTTGCTCCAGCTCGCGGTAAAAATTTTAAATAAAAAAACCCACGTCATAATATATTTGCTTGTATTAGAGAAGAAAGAATGCGCCTAAATTTGCGGGGACGTTTCCCAAGAAATGAAAGGAAAACAGGAAATGATAAATCTGACTTTCTAAATTTTCATAGCAGATGAACATGCAAACAGATAATTTGCCAAGTAAATTGCAGTATGCATCCACGATAGCAAATAAAGTTCTGTCAAGTTTAGTCATCAGATAAACCATATTTTCAATACAAATACCACACGCGTATCAAATAATGAGCAATGACACGAATAGCCTATGAAGCACGAAGAGAGTATTTACTTTATGCTAATTTGATACTCATTATGGCTAGTATTTAGTGCATAGACGTCAAATCTAGTGTAGAATCCGAAAAGAAAGAATGGGAGGAGAATAAGAATTAAACAAGCTGTTAGAAAGAGAGGGAAGAAGACCTCTATTCTGATTCCCTGCCAAAAAGAGCACCATTGAGAACGTTGTGTTGGCCAAACACCCATTCAATATTAAAGATCCTAATAGATATGTGGGATTATTGAGAAAAAGAATGCTTAGAGACATTTCCACGGTTCCCAACAATAAGCCGATGACTATAAAGAATACGAGTAAACAGTAGAAAAACAAATAAAATAATGGTTAAATTTCACAAATGGTCCTCAACCTTTGTAAAATAATGTGGCAATTTATACTCATTTCTTGGTGTCAAGATAGATAGAAGATCACCTATAAACCTTTTTTTTTTAAATCTCTGGAGACCCTAACCTATCAAAAATTCTCACAGAACATCCCTATGAATGTAATCCATCCATTGTGACCATAGAAAAGAAATAGAATGACCATTTTATCCCTCATATTAAATTTAAAATCAAACAACAAAAAGTTTCTTTTCAATAAAGAAAAATAATAAAAAATCTCACCCCTTGAAGTCGGCGGCGCCTAACTCATAATCCAATTCTCGCACATAATGAGTGATATACAACAAGAAACATTATATATACACACATGGGCATCTTTTGTCGTCTTGTTATTCATCAGGCAAATCAATAAGACGTATTGTTTGAATTTTTGCAAATTGCAGTAAAAGAAATGGATGGTTAAGAGGAGAGGATGATCAAAGATGCCAAAGGACGGAGGGTAGAAAATGGGTATCTGACTGTCGATGAATTTTGCTAAATACGGTTGTGAGTTCGGTGATCAGAAACATGAGAAAATGTATTATTTTTTCTTTTATTAAAAAACTATTTTTTTGTTTTTATTTTTAATTTAAGGGTAATTTACACCTACTGTCTCTATCCTTTCAAGCATTAATAGACACATCTCTGACCTTTATTTCTCCTTCTGTGGGTTCTCAACCTTTTAAAAAATCCCCGTTTTAGTCCTTAGTGATGGAAATTGTCTATTTGTTCCATTAAGTTGAGAGTATTATGGTAAAATAAAAAAAACTAAATTTAAAAAAAAAAAGAAAAATGGGGGAGAGGGACTCCTATGGTCGTAAACAACGTGGGGAGGCTGTATATTCGTTGTTGTTATTATTGTTGTTGTTGTTGAAATTACTACATTATACAGATGGATTCTCTTTAAACAACGTGGGGAGGCTGTATATTCGTTGTTGTTATTATTGTTGTTGTTGAAATCACAATCACTATATTATATAAATGGATTCTCTTTGTTAATGTTGCCCAGCAAAGTGTATTTCCGAATTTACCCTCAACCTTTTTCAGCCTCTTTCTTATTTTGCCCCAAAATTTATTTGTCTCCTCTGTAGAGTCACTTCATTCGCCCCAACACTATTATTTTTCCTCTCTCATTTTCGAAGTCATTTTTCTCTTCCAACAACGGGTTTCATTTTTTCGAAACCGAGTTGGCTCAATGGCGCAGCTGGCTTTTCCTTGTTTTTATATAAACATATCTACTTAAACTCCGAATTACTGTTCATTTGATAGTGAGCGTAAGCGTGGTTCTCCTGTGCAAATGTATGGATGGACAGTGACACACGATTTCTGTGGTTTAGATAATTTCTTTTGCCCCCAAAATTGCGATTTCAACCACAATTTCTCAACGTTGTGCGGTGATCCTTGCTGCCATTAACTTTTTCTTTCTTCTCCGGCCTCTTACGCGGCCCTTTGAGGAAAAATATGGTCAATTTCTCTCAGTTGTGAAGTGGCTATATATTTTTTTCTGTTTTTTGTGGCTGTTTTTCGTTTATTTTGCCGCCAGTCGATAGTTTTGATTGGGGTTCTTGGGTTTGGGTTTGTTCAATCTAGGCGAAACACGTGCAATGCACATGCATGAACTAGTATGTATATATATTGAAACGCGTTTCTCGCCGTTCCCTCCAATTGGACTGCTTGCCGGTGAATAGGCAAGCTTCTTCGCATTACTGCTTAGATTCGTCCCCCAATTGTTAACACCTTAAATTTAAAAGTATTATTTTATAATTTTATAGAACATGTAAACGTTAAAAAGAATTGAAAGTTATACTACATTTCAAAATACTTCTATTAACAGGTTGAGAATTTTAAATGTTATTAGCAATTCAAAAATAACTTGTATGAAATAATATAATTTTATACAGAATAAATTAATATTTATAAGTCGTTAAATTTAAAATAATAAAAGGTTTAATTAGTAATTTTATTAATCTCTGAAGTATGATAATCGAATATTTTATTAAAGGTTCAAGTGGCTACTAAAATTTAGTTAAAAGAACATTATTTGACACACCAAATATTAAGTCGACATGTGGATCGGTAAAATGGGGTAAGAAAAGTAAAGAAAAAAAAAAGGAAAAAAAAAGAAACAAGAATTTTTGTGGCTCCCGTTGTGGCAGCACTCCATGGCTACAATTTTTTTTCAGAAAAAAAAAAAAAAAAAGTTTGCCTATAAATATGCGGCCATTGAGGCCCCCAATATTCACGAAAATTGCGAGTCGTTGGGCTCCCAATTCGTATGAAAAGAGAGGGCAGGCTTGCCCCCTTCACAGTGAAGAGGTGCGCACCTTATGTATTTCATAGGGGTGCATCCTTATATCTTAGGAGTTGTATCCATATTTAATATGAGTGTTTTTTTATCTCACTTATACATTGATTGGACTCAATTTTAGTATCGAAATAAATAGCCATTCTATTTACAATATGAAATTAAGATAGGAAAGGAGTATGAGATTGGCGACTCAGTAAGTATTTAACTTTATTTGATTAGTATATTGTCCTAGTTAAATATTGAGGAGATAAATGAATATGAAATCTTATATCTACAGATGTTAGAATAAACCTACTAAAATATAAGACCACGCAATGCAATGTTTGGAGGTACCAAACTACTAATGTCCTTAGATAGCTAAATACTGAGGTAAGTAATTGTTACACTACAATACAAAATAATAGTATTATATGCTCTTACGTGACAACGTGATATTTGGTTGTTTGTCATACCTATAATATTTATATGACATATTATCTTTGTTAGGAGACGTGAAAATTGAGCATGAAATAATTGGCACTAATGAGATATATGTTGTTGAACATCTGATGTGGTATGCTATATGTACACATTTAAGAATGACGACAGAGATGAGAATATGCATGTGGCATAGTGATTGGCAACTGACACTACGAGAGATGGTGTGATCCCTATGTTGTTACATCGCATTGTATTTATCGGACGGGTATATACACTTGCAAGTGTTGACAACCTGACGAACGGTTGACTGGATATATACCGGATGTGGTGTTGAGACCTAGCGGCTATATGTCATGGCCAGGCTTTGATTATTCGATGATTTTGGTAAATCCTTGTCGTCTTCTGAGCCGAGTTTGAGGCAACGATGGGCACATTGAAAGATTCCCGAATCGAGTTGAGACTATAATAAACCTTCAGGCAAGGCATTGCGTGCAGACCTTTTGATTATGAACTCATGTGACGTTTTACATGGGGATCTATGCTCTATTTGCATTGTAAACACTGTGGGGAAGCAGTGTATTCATTGTTGTTGTTGAAATCACAATCACTATATTATATAAATGGATTCTCTTTGTTAATGTTGCCCAGCAAAGTGTATTTCCGAATTTACCCTCAACTTTTTTCAGCATCTTTCTTATTTTGCCCCTAATTTATATGTCTCCCCTGTAAAGTCACTTCATTCGCCCCAACACTATTATTTTTCCTCCCTCATTTTCGAAAGTCATTTTTCTCTTCCAACAAAGGTTTTCAACTTTCCGAAACCGAGTTAATGGCATAGCTGGCTTTTCCTTGTTTTTATATAAGCATATATATATATATATATTACTACTATATAAAAAGTTAAACTCCGAATTACTGTTCATTGGATAGTGAACGTAAGCGTGGTACTCATGTGCAAATGTATGGCTGGACGGTGAAACACGATTTCTGGGGTTTAGATAATTTCTTTTGCCCCAAAATTGCGATTTCAACTACAATTTCTCAACGTTGTGCGGTGATCCTTGCTGCCATTAACTTTTTCTTTCTTCGCCGGCCTCTTACGCGCTCCTTTGAGGTAAAATATGGTCAATTTCTCTCAGTTGCGAAGTGGCTATATATATATATATTTTTTTTTTTTTTCTGTTTTTTATGGCTGTTTTTTGTTTATTTTGAAGTCGGTTGGTAGTTTTGATTGGGGTTCTTGGGTTTGGGTTTTTCAATCTAGATAAAACACGTGCAATGTACATGCATAAACTAGTATGTATATATATCATATATTATATATAAGAATATTCTCAGGGTTACTGTTGTGAGAGGAACAGTAACATTCCTTTTTTTTAATAATCTTTCTAATCTCACACTGCTCCCAGAAACTCCTTTTTCTCCATTTTTTTGCCCCAAATCGGTTCCCTCTCTCTTGCAACAAAAAACCCCCAAATCGGTTCCTTCTCACCATCCCTAACGCATTTCTCGCCGTTCCCTCCAATTGGATTGCTTGCCGGTGAATAGGTAAGCTTCTTCACATTATTGCTTAGATTCATCCCCTAATTGTTAACACCCCAAATTTAAAAGTATTATTTTATAATTTTATAAAACATGTAAATGTTTAAAAGAATTGAAAGTTATATTACATTTCAAAATACGTCTATTAACGGGTTGAAAATTTTAAACGTTATTAGCAATTCAAAAATAACTTGTACGAGATAATGTAATTTTATACAGAACAAGTTAATATTCATAAGTCGTTAAATTTAAAATAATAGAAGTTTTAATTAGTAATTTTATTAATCTCAAAAGTATTATAACCGAATATTTCATTAAAAATTTGGGTGGCTACTAAAATTTCATTAAAAGAATATTATTTGACATATCAAATATTAAGCCGACATGTGGATTGATAAAAGGGAGGAGAAAAGGGCAAAAAAAAAAAACGAAACAAGAATTTTTGTGGCTCCCGTTGTGGCAGCACTCCAGAGCTACAATTTTTTTTTCAAAAAAAAAAAAAAAAGTTTGCCTATAAATTTGGGGCCTTAATTCAAGAAAATTGGGAGTCGTTGGGCTCTCAATTCGTATGAAAAGAGGGGGCGGGCTTGCCCCCCTTCACTAAAAGGTACGCTCGTGATGTATTTCATAGGGGTGCACCCTTATTTCTTAAGAGTTGTATGTATATTTAATATGAGTGTATTTTATCTTACCTTGTACGTTGATTGGGCTCAATTTTAGTGCTGAAATTTACAATATGAAATTAAGATAGGAAAGGAGTATAAGATTGGCGACTCAGTAAGTATTTAACTTTGTTTGATTAGTATATTGTCCTAGTTAAATATTGAGGAGATAAATAAATATGAAATCTTATATCTACAGATGTTAGAATAAACCTGATAAAGTATAAGAGATATCGATGGCCCACGCAATGCAATGTTTAGAGGTACCAAACTACTAATGTCCTTAGATAGCTAAATACTGAGGTAAGTAATTGTTACACTACAATGCAAAATAATAGTATTATGTGCTCTTACGTGACAATGTGATATTTGGTTGTTTGTCATGCCTATAATATTTATATGACATATTATCTTTGTTAGGAAACGTAAAAATTGAGCATGAAATAATTGACACTAATGAGATATATGTTGTTGAACATATGATGTGGTATGCTACATGTACACATTTAAAAATGATGACAGATATGAGAATATGCATGTGGCGTAGTGATTGACAACTGACACCACGAGAGATGGTATGATCCCTGTGTAGTTACATCGCATTGTATTTATCGGACAGGTATATACACTTGCGAGTATTGAGGGCTTGACGAACGATTGATTGGAGATATATATTGGACGTGGTGTTGAGACCCGGCGGCTATATGTTATGGCCAGGCCTTGATTATTTGATGATATTTGTAAATCATTGTCGTCTCTTGAGCCGAGTTTGAAGCAACGATGGGCATGTCGAAGGATTCCCAAATCGAGGTGAGACTATGACGGACCTTCAAGCAAGGCATTGGGTGCAGACCTTTTGATTACGAGCTCATGCGATGTTTTACATGGGGATCTGAGCCCTATTTGCATTGTGGTGTGCGGAATCATCATACACATACGCATGCTACTATTTACTGAGTGTTAACTCATATAATTTTGCATTATAGATGTAACAATTAAAGTACAAAATGTGGTGACAACTACAAGGTGAGTAAATGGCTGTGTACTGGACTTCTGGCCGTGGGCATTAAGGTTCTACCATCAGAGGCACCCTAAAGGTTACAAATGTTTCTATGTTAAAATAATTATTACTATCTTATAAAAGTAAAGTATTATATAAAGACAATCTTCAATCTTTCCTGTCTATACTAATAAGTGAACTTTATTTATCATATAATAAATTTGGCTTTATTAAATTACTAGTATAATAGTAATTATTATTATAATAAAATATATTTGAATATTTCGAAAAATAAATTATGTTTGCTCTAAATTATTCTTTGTCGAAAATATTATTTGAAAAGAATGTTTTTCAAGTACAGCAAATTTGGACATATTATAAGATTCAAAATTTTTATTTCTCGAGTAATATAGAATTTTTAAAATATTTGAGAGTACTACAAATTTTTTGTGCGTAATCTTGTTTGGATGAATTGAATTTCAAAGATTTCAACATGGATGCTGAATTTTTTTTTTTTTATATTTGATGTGTGGTTGAGGCACTACCATCGCTGTCAGTTTTAGCACTTCAGAATGGTTAGTAATTTCTCTTTTGCTGTTGGTTTCCCCCTTTTCCACAACGATGTGGTGTATTGTTTAAACATGCATTGAATTGGTCCTGAGCTTTGTGTGTTAGTGCTGAAAAATACTCTTTGTTATCTTGATGACTTGATAAGGGTTACAATTTTGCATCCAATTTTTATCAAGATTTTATCCATTTTGCTGTCATCTTTAGAGATTTTGATTTTTGTTAGTAGTAGAATGGATAAGTAGTAGATTATAGCTGACTAATATTCTTGAAATTTTTTAAGGGATCGAAGATTTAAAAAAAAAAAAAAAAAGTGATTTTAAATTCCAATATAACTTCCCACAAAATAATTATTTAGTTGTCGAATTAAAATATCACGGTCAATATGGTAAAAAAAGGGGGATCAAGAAACAAAAATGAGGTATGAAATATCAGGGTACAACCGATAGAAACTTGATTTATAGTTTTTGTTTATTTTGTTTTCTTGGTAAACTTTATCTGGTTACATATACCTTGAGTTTATCCGAAGCATACTAAACTTTCTAGAGTAAAATTTCAATTTTAGGTTATCCTTACTGATTATCCTTCCACAATTTTGCAGATCCCTGTGTCTTTTGAAGTATCTGGCTATGAAGCAATTAGTCTGTACAAGGGGTGGAGAAAAATTGAATCCAAAGATGATGCGGGAACCAACTTGCAAGTTCATCAACTGATTACATACGGCTTCTTTGGCATAGTGGCTGGTTTGGTAGGTGGACTTCTTGGTCTAGGAGGTGGATCTATAATGGGCCCACTATTTTTGCAGTCAGGAATTCCTTCTCATGTGTCTCTGCCAATCCCATGATGCTGTTAGTAGAATTTCGTTTGATAAAAGTTGATAATGCCACGTGAATGGCACTAAAGAGAGCCTCAACGTGACTTTGGCAATTTATTAAATCTATTTGCTTCCTTCTTTTGTTTTGTACCATTGAGAAGATTAGCTTTAGTCAGCATATAGTGAAAGGGTAAAAAGGATGCTCTATATCATTTTTATTAAGTAAAAAAGAAACTGCTTAAATTATTTGTTTTTGATAAAAAAAAAAAGCTTAAATAAAATTTAAAATTGAAGAAACCTTCAATCTGTAGAACTCCATGATAAATTTTGTTGATGATTGGATGTAACGCTAACGCTACCACTATAGTTGTTTGTGAATACTTTCAAATTTGAATTTGGGCATTTTATTGCATTATTATGAAGGTGATTGATAAATAGTTAAATACTCTTTCTGTTCATAAATTAATATTGTTAGGTATTTGCTATCTAATAAACCCGAGGCAATTATGGTAAAGTTAGATCGGACTAATTTTATAGGCGAAAGACATTGATTGGAAAATATTATAGTCCCAAATGTATCGCCCCAATGAGTCACCGGGACTTATATAATGGATCAAGGACGACGTACTTATTCTTAAAGTAACTTTTGTTTTTCGAATAAGTAGAACCAATCAACCTCTTACTCTTTTTATTTGGAAAATTGGGATACACGATTTCTTCGTCTCTTTAGGCAGATTGTTGTGGTTGTATAATCGACTACCTGGGTGGATGATTGGGTGATTGATTCACATTCCTCATCTTATGATTCCTGATTATCCTATAAAGGCGGGTTCCTTTCTATTTTAAATGACCACCAAGCCTTTCTGCCTTTCGCATTCTTTCGAGAAAAGAAGTCAGCCCTGAGTTCTCTTTTTCCCAAAAACTTGATACGGTTCTTGAGGTTACCTTGGGTTGTTCTTGGTCTGCATTGAATGAGCTGGTTGGTGACTGTTGGCATGATCTGAGCCCTGACCATTTCTTTGGTTCCACCATCTCCGGCCGGCCATTAAAGACAACATATCATTGTTTTGTCTTTTTCTTTTTATTTCTGTTGACAATGTTATATTTACTATTGTATTTTGATTTCTTGCAAGAGATAATTGTACAGCAAACATGATTAGATTTTGAATCTGATAAACATGATTACTATCTGAATGGCCTTGGGGGCTTTTCTAGTACAGCAGAAAAGAACACTTCAAGATCATCACTTTTGTCTCTCTTTGGTACAACAACCCACTTATGTTTCTTATACCTTAACATCCTAAATATCTGCACATAGTCATCTAAATCTTCTTTCAGACAGAAGAAGCTGTCAATCCAAAGAATCCCTCCTGGCCTCAGAACTCTATCCCAATCATACAGTATGAATTCCAGAAGCACAAAGTCAATCCATCCATCAAGAAACCTTGTTGTGTGAATCAAGTCTAAGGTGTTGTCGAAGAAAGGAAGCCGTTGATTTATCGTTAAGTAAAGGGGGATCAGTCCACGAAGTGCGATGAATTCGTTGAATGGAGCTCCAAGATTTAAGGCTGTAGAAACTATAGTTACATTGAATTCCCTCATTCTTGCAGCAAAAGTACCTGTACCCATGCTGATATCCAATCCAATACGGATTTCTTCGGACTTCAGATCGATCACCTCTTTAATCAGAAAATCTGCGGTTAGATTTGAGTTGGGATCTTGATATACTGGTTTGATCCATCTTGGCCGTTCATGATCATCAAGATTGAAGCAATCTGCACATTTGAAGAATCCCTTTCCGGTAGCATTTTTCGCTAGGCAAGTGAAGCTCTTGCATTTATACCGACTCCAACGAACATTTCGATCATTGGGTAGTTTCCACATGGATTCATTTGCAGGGAGTGGCTTAGTGTAGTATTGAGGGGCTTTTGAAAAACATCTTCTTCTTGGAAGTGGATCACATCCATGAACCATCAACTTTTGAGCCAGTTTCCAGTCATCATTACAGATGTCGCCTATATCATAATCCATGTAGTCTTCGATCTCTTTTTTCATCGAGAAACACGCGTGTCCGATGCTGGTGAAAGTGCCGTTGGCTCCCATGAAGTTCTGTTTTTTCAGTCTATTAGGCTTGATCCTGACATACTTCCTGATTTCCTCTGTCAAGAAGTACTCATCTGGATCCTCAGTTTCTTGATTATGCCTCGAGAAGAGAGGATGTGCCACAACGCCATTTTGCTCGGGAGTGTCTTTTGTCTGCGACAAAGATGCTTGAACAGACTCAATAAGACCTAAAACATCTGCAAGAAAAGAAGCATGCTTTTCCTCTGCTGACGACGATTCATGTGGCAAATCTCTCACCCTGCCGATTTCTTGTTGGAGTTTGGAGACAATCAGGTCTACTGTTGCCTTCATCTCTCTTTCAGTTGAACCATGAGTAACAAAACTACTCGAGTAGCCTGAGCACAATGTATCGGTAACAAGAAAAGACCTCAGAGAATAAGCTTTTGACAACGTGGCTATACAGATCAGAATGGCAAGAGCTCCAACTATAAGAATAAACCTGTGGATCCATCTCCATGATCCCAACTTCAAGACAACATTTGCTTTCCGCATTGTCCTAAACGAATGTCTAAACAACTCTGTGTGTGTCTCAAGGATCTCGTGGCTTTTAGGCAAACATTCTGGTGCAACCTTTTGTGGAAGTAACTAAAAGAACATTATAGGGGGAAATCATATTAATCTAGAAACTTGAGACTTTTACAAATAGAAAAGGGAGTTTCATTTTTTGACTCTATGAAAAGTTGCTTCACCGAGCTTCGAAATTTGAATTGTAGCCGTTGAACAACCATAATATATGCACAAGAACTGGAAATATTGTAGGCTAATACAGCAGATTGATGCTCTGAGACAGAGATAATCTAACTTAAGATTGGCACAAATGAGGAAAAAAACTCAAACAAAACCCATTGAGATTCACAACAATTAAGAAGGAAAGTCAAATGCTTCAAGCTGAAAAATGAGAAAAGGAAAAGTTTAATGAGAGTGGAAATCTTGAGATCAGAGCCAAAGGGCAAAGGGTTATATGCTGTATAATAAGAGCAATTCTAGGGGGACATGAAAATGGGACATTATTAGGTGACATTCTTATGTGACACACATTCATTGGATGATGATTACATGGCTATTTTTTTCATCATCCAATACAAGTGTGTCACATAAGAATGTCACCTAATAATGTCCCCCTTTTATGTCTCTCTAGAATATTTCGTATAATAATGTTTTAACATTTGGGAGCGGATTTTTATATTGGAAATTTCTGAAATGCAAATCTTATTAAGCAAACTCCATGTTACTGAGTTGAAATTCATATTAGTTTCTTTCTTCTGAAGTGACTTCAAGATTTCAACCCATTTTATATATTACGGTTCCCTCTTGAAGTCATTCATCAAGTTTTTCTTTGATTTAAACCATTTGCTGACTATCATGTTAGTGATAATGTTCAAGAACTTCGGGCAAATTTTTCAGGTCACGCCACATGACTTCCCGAAAGTTCTTGAACATTATCAGTAATGTTAAATCGTGTTACGGAATTTGTTTCAACATATTGTTCGTTGAGAATGCTATGGTAACTCGTTTAGTGTTGACATTATTAAATCTTTAAATAAACTCTCTCCATCTTTTTTCTCATTTTGTAACATTTTATTTATTATTTAATCAAGTGTGCAGTGTACTACTTCTGGTAAATCTGTCAAGATCTGCTGTAAAGACAATAATTACAAACTTGCATTAGGAAAGGAAAAAAAAAGGTTAATCTTACTTTCAAAGTGGGAAGACAGGAAGTTGGCGAACAAATACATTTATAATTAGTTGACCATCACATTCATAATTTTTAGTAATTTATATGCCAAAATATTTATCACTGGTTAAACAAGAAGACTAGTAGTGACACAAATGGAAAAATCTTGTCCTCACCGAGTTAATTTTTGTGCTTACAGAGCTTTTCAACTCAGTCGAGATGGTCAAACATATAAAAGATTGATATTTTGTAAAAGACGACAGATGTATCTAATAGTATAAAGGGGGAAAATACATGTTCTATCGAACAATACGAAATGAAACTCCTATGTGAACCAGTAATAATAAAAATGAAAACCCCCTACAAAAATATCGCAGTAGAAGGCAGCTATATCACTATACACATGCTGCAACATCAAAAGTAAATCCAGAGTCAACTGATTGAATCTTTTTTTTACCACCACATTCAATAATTCCTCTACTCACCATCTAAAGCTTGACTTTCCTCTTGCACTTCTGTTCTTGAATTGCTCTACTTGTAACATTAACAGAAACAGTACAATTCATCTTCACAGTCGCATGTTTGTTAAAAATCTTCATAATTTTAACTCTTCCCCCAACTACTGTATAGCTGTTAATGGCAAGCAAACCAGAATTCACATCAGTGCCCAAATTTGGATTTGACAGCATCCTATCAGTAATAATATCCACTGTTATATTCATCCGCATCGTTTTTCGTGCCCTCGCCCTCCCGGGTGGACCCCGGGCTTCCCCGATCACGGTCCCGTGCTAGTAAAGTGTGGTGGTTGTGTTCTGATACTTGAAGGATGCATAGTTTGGATTCTTAACAGAAACATCTGCTATGAGGGACATGTTGGAGCCCGGCCG
>CAVNYN010244414.1:0-15282 GCA_963692815.1 Nyctanthes arbor-tristis | reverse complement strand
AGATTGTACACCTCACAAATGTTCAGGTGGTGTTGTAAGCCCACACAGCTCACTTAAATAAGGCACAGGCCTTAAAAAAAATGTCTCCAGCCAGAGACCTGAGATGTTTCCTTATTCACCTTTAGTCTGAGCCAGTATTGAGGTAGGTTTCAATAAGAATGTGTTTGCTACAAAAAGATAGAAAAGGAAAACATTTTCCAACTCCATGAAACCGCCACACCCCCGGGAAGGGGGAGTGTGAGGGGTGGGAATTGTTTTCCATGAAAAATTGGTCAAAATATGCTTAGAAAGGTTTACCGTGGAACAATCTTCATTTCCGTTTGTGTCTCAAAACACGAAGATAAAATAGTTTCCATGAATGTGACATTTTCCAGTTTCCACGGAAAACAACCCTGCTCGAACACAAACGTAGGTTTTCCTAAACCATAGTGTGTGTTTATATATATACACACATCAGAAACATGAACCTTTAGCACTACAAGGGGAAAAAAAAAGAAGCACGAGAATAATTTTAAAAGAAAAATGGAAAGTGGAGCTATTTTTTGGGGTAAGAACTAAGAGTTTACAGTGGAAAATTCAACTTCAGTAATTCATCTGAAAGATCAAATGTCCATTCCAAATGATCAAACGTCCTACGCTAAACAAATCTCCCAAATGAAATTACCATAAAGAAGCACCATCAGAAGAGAAATGACAATGACTTGTACGCATTGATTAAGTACTCAGTGAAGTTCAAGAAATGGTGCATTTGGCATTGCTATTTTCTGAATGTTTTAGTAATAATATTTCAAATTCCTCCACCCACCTCATTTGCAGAAGGAAAAAGGTGAAAGAAAATATAAACTGCACCCACAAGGACAAATATTCATCTCTAGCCTACCAAAGAGAACAGGTTTAATAGAGTATCCAAGGTTACACAAGCACTCTTGCTGATTGCATGGTGAAACTAAGGACATTGATTGATCTAGGATCATCACTTCACCCTGTAGCTAAAGAAGTTTATCAAAGTCGTCCAACATTTACCCAACTAAGCCGATGGCTTACAGTCGCACCGATCGGATCCTTGATCGGATCCTTATGTAATATACTTAAATTACTGATTTAACTACATAAATCCTTTACATGTTTTTCCCCTTAAAACAAAATAGATGTTAAATGGTTATTGTCTATCAAGAAGTAGGCAAATGCTTCTTTTGATTTTCATGTGTGATATACATTAGGGAAAAAAAACTGCCTGTACGCAAAAATGGACATAATGGATTGAACATGCTGATGTGGCAGACCAAGTGGAAACATGTGATCCCTGACGGTAGTTTACGACTTTATACATCTATATGATGTGTTACTATGTAAAACATTAATGTGAAATAACGTGTACATGTAGCATGAATGTAATATTACCAAGATAAATTCCAAGGCATTCTAAGGTAGAAAATTATACTAGTTTAACTTTTATTAATAAATCATATGTCAAATTTGATACTGGAAATCATGTGTATATATTAGAAATTCATGATTATGCAATATGAAGAATTAGCCTAGTGGAATCTCCCTTAAAAATATCAAGTTGTCTTGGGATCAAAATAACATGATATTTAAATCTGGATAATTATGAAATACTGGTAGATATTACCAGACTGGTTTATTCAGTTGTTTCCAAAAAGGCATTCCATCCAGTTCAATACCGTTAAGAACTGCAAAACATTGTAAATAAAGTAATCAGACTTGACCAGGATCAAGTTGACCAGAGTCCTAGATGGACCAGCCAGTCTGATTACAATGTAGACAAGCTTCCTTCTAACAGTCTCCCCTTTAAGACCGTGATTCAACAGGAAGCAAGGATGCGGACCAAATAGTCCCAATATAGTGTGGGTCAGCTTAAAGTGAAAATGTCCAAGCCATCAATGGGTTGCATCAAATTCACACCTTACAGTGAGCATAAAAAGCAAAATTTGGCTTTTAAAAGTGTAAAATGTCAATTATGTGCTTTCCTTTCAGATAGTCAGTGTTGATAATTAGAGAACCCTATTTTCCAGCAAAATAATCATTTAAATTTAGTTATTGGTCGGTGAAAGTTGTAGTAGATGTATCATGTATCCTTGTGGACAGAAAACCATTTATGCAGTTTTCTTCTAAGAAAATCCAAATAAACAACATTTAGACTTCTGCATTCTGTCTTCCTTATAAACCCCATAATATATTTGGCTAACATAGTCTATGCAACAATTCACAGGGCAAAATCAATTCTTTCACTGCTGTAAACTACCATTTATTAAGCTTTACATAGCAAAGATAGCAGTTTTTAACTGATGAGTAGACCTAGCCATGTGGTTGACATATGTTTACCAATGGTATACCACCAAATGCATCAACTGATACCAAAAGAATATATTTCATAGGTACGTATGTCAAACAAAGAACACAGAAAGATTAGTAACTTTGGAAGATGTAAATATTTACACTGTAATTACCTGGCCAGCTGGTACATAAGGATCTCCCGTTAATTTTACAGCTTCAACATACTCGTAGAACTCAATTTTTGAAGGCTTCTTTGAGCTACCATTATCTTTCCACTGGCCAAATCTGCGCCTCAGATGAATAACTTCTGATGTGTAGAGCCCATGTGCACCAACATAGAGTCCTGGTAAAGTAAGTCATGATAAACACACAGAAAGTATCAATATAGACTATATAAGTAACACTTGGTGCAAGAGTGGAGCACATTATCAAGAATAGTGGTGAACATAGGAAGACACGGTCACCATTTAGTGGGTCTGGAGACGCCGATATCTCAATGCGGTTAAATGTGGTTGAACCAGAAAGTGACTGACGATTTCGAGCCTGATTGATAGTGAGATTTATTAATTCACCAACATCTTTAAGCACCTGCAAAACTAAGTCATAAGAATATGAAGTGATAATAGCATGACTGGACAACAAATACAGCACACACTTTTATTCTACAAACACACAAGTCTAACCTTCATTGGTATCTTTCCCTTGCTGATGGACTTCACAAGATTAAGCATCACCAGGTCCATGCTACGTTGACCTTGAAGCTTAAAATTTTTTTTCAATGACTGTCCATCACCACTAGAGATATGTTTATCATCATCTTCCTGAACAGTAAACGTAAATGACACACGACTTTTTTTCTGTAGTGTGGCAGGTACCCGTACTAAATCTTTTTTAAGCGCGCCACCAGAAAGTTTTTGTATGACAGCCCCACCAACCATCACCTTAACTGCTAATTGACTTTGATTATCACTGTCGCTGATTCCATTACCAGCATCCAAGTCAATCTCGCTGTGCTCTTCATCAGTTTCACTTTTGATCTCGTCGTCGTCGTCGTCGTCATCTATGTTTTCTAAATCAAAGTCTTTCTCTTCCTCTTCATCTATTATGTGTTCAATTGCCTTTGATATTATATCCCTGTCAACCTTTACTGGTGTTGTTACTTGCACAACCTTGACTTTCACACCAGGAATCATGTCCCACAAGACATTCTCGAAACCAGAATCATCATCCCTGTCATCACCATCTTCTGTATTTTCAGTATTTTTTTCAAACAGCTCATTTTTGTTTTCAGTTGCATCTTGAAAGTCCAAGTTACCAGTACTTCCTGATGACATGAAAGGGGGAACTGGGAGATTCTGTGTGGCTCTTCTGCGCTTCAAATATACAGCCTACAAATTACGCTAATTACGCTGATATTTCATTTAAATGATCAACCATTATAAATAACAAAGTCTTTAAGTAATGGTGTCAGGCATGCTTTTTGATATATGAAAACAGGTTTTTTTTTCTTTTCTTTTTTTTTTTTTTTTTTTAAATCCTCATTAAGTCCATTATTGCCAGAAAGGGAAAAGAGTAAATAGTAATAACATGGATTAAACCATAACCATAGATTTATTTCCTCCAAGGCGCAGTATCAAATAAAGATTTTCTAGGACGGTCATTAAGAACATCCTCAGTCAAATATTCCTCCTGAACATGCACAATCTACTTTGACTAGTACTTGACAACAAGGTTTACAACATTCTATCTCATTTATGTTTCAACAGACACTGAAGCATATCCTCAAAAGATATAATTAAGCCCTTATGAACTCCAGTAGCAATAGTAAACCATGCACTGCAAGTTTAGGCAGTGGGGAAAGCTGCTCTCCTTCACTCCGTCCCCCACCCCCTTTTTCATTCTTGTCGTTAGGTTCGGGGCACGGTTCACGTTCACCCTTATTGAATTTAATCAACTATTTATATTACATTCTATTCATGCACTCATTTATCACTCAATAATTAAAGAAGGAAATTAAGCCTGAAGTAGACTTCAGAGGGTAAAGAATACCACCTGCTGCTTATACTCGCCTTTATTATCTCTTGTAAGATATATCTCAAACAGGGGGGCACCATCCGACGATGTGACAAGCTGCCTGACGATAAAGCAGTTACAAGTGAATCTTACAGATAACAGAAAAAAATTAAGCAGACAGAAAGGCATCAAACTCCAAAACTCCTGCTTTGGCCTTCTATTGCAATAAACAAAATTCATATGACTAACGATTCAAACAGGTTATAGATCTACCCAACTTTGAACTCCAGTAAGTATTATAAATCACCTTTAATCAAGATTAAGAGTGATATTTACAATTCACTTCCAATGTTTCTCTACAAACAAATATATCAAATTAAATCCAAAGTCTCTTAACTTGGTTTATATTTCCAACAAATGTAAAAGCAGTTACATAACTTCTCTGCTATAAATATTCAATGCCCATTATATATCTTAAATTATTCAGTCCATTTACTAGGTTTCTTTAATGTAGTATCAGTCACGTAACAGTGCTATCTGTGAGAGTTCTCTTGTAGTCAGTTCTCTAGACTCCCAGGTAAATCTTTCAGGAAGATATTTAGGTGCAAACAAAATATATAATAGCAGCTCTCGTTTGTGGATATCTTTTTGTGATTTTATTGCCTTGGCCATTTAACACATCTCTCATCATATCAACTTGCTGATCCAAATAGCAAGCCTAGAATCTTCTGATGCACCATCAGATGTGAAATAACTGAAAGTTCTATTAAACGAAGCAGCAACAAATACATGAATTTCTTAAGTCTCGTGGCATGGTTAGGCAAATAAATAGAGAGATGATTTCAATGTCTAGAAAGGCTAATACTGTAATATACATATATATATATATATATAGGTAGAAAATATAGAAAAACACATGGGACCCAAAGGAAAAGAGAGAGAATAAAAAGAGATTATCTTAAAAAAGAAGATTCCACAAACTAATTACCAGTTCCATATATTAATACAACACCAATGATCTGATGTCAAATTATTGCTATTCATTTGTGTTTAGAACTATTAAATCATCAGATATTCTTTCCACATTGATCATGATGCCAATATATTGGTCCATCTAACAAAACCCAATCAGACCTAAAATTCAGGAACATACTAGTAAAGTTACCTAGGACTATAACTTTTAGCTATATATCGTCCGTGCTCTGCACTTATATGAATTATACGACCATATGGATCGCTCCTGTCTTCTGGAATTCCTGCCCACCATCCAACCTGAAATACAAAGTTGAAACCATGAACTTCCAAGCGCATACAGAATATGTAACCATGTGGTAATAGGATGCAAAAGATTTTGAAGAATGTCATATCTTTATTTTTTCCAATGTTCAAGTGTTATGGACAAGCATAGAGGCGGCTATTGAGAATTGGAATTCAAATACAGGACATGCTGCATACACAAAAATGTCCTTCTAAAAGAAACTATCATTGTAATTCAATACAATAAAATCACATCAAAATCTCGAAAATGTTGTGCATGGGTGAATTATAGGGCCCGTATGATTTTTATTTTTTGAGAATTGATTTTGTGAAAAGTAATTTTTCAGGAGAATGTGAGGTTGAAAAGTAAGGAAAAGATACAAATCTATGCACAATATTATTTTAATCGGTGAATGTGGTTGGAAATAAGTTTGAGTGAGAATTTCTTTTGAGGAAATCAATTCCATACAGGCCTTACCCTGCATCCTAGATGGTCATACCTGACGATTAAAAATAAAGCATGACAAGAAGCATTGAAATGAAATTAACATAAATTCAAGTATTAATCACTTGTTGGCTTGTGCATACATATGCAGAAAGATTTGTGTGTGCATCTGCAAGATCCTCCAAAAGTATGACTGACTCACCAATCCAGCACCAGCAAAATCACGTACAAGAACCGCATCGGCGTAATGTTCTTCCTCAACAGCTTTCTGCACATCAATTCCAAAATAGCAAGCAAATAAAAAAAAATCAAAAGGATACCCCACACAAACATACACACACCCACAAAAAAAAAAAAAGATACAGGGATAGTACTCAAACAAAATAGACGATAGATATTTGAACTCTGTTAACTTTAAAAAACAAATAGCAACTCTCACCTTCAGATGGGACATTACTTTGCCAACAGTGTCATTTGTGGATGCAGCCGCAATTGCGACTTTAAGCCTAGCAGCATCTTCATAATCCTCTTTATCAACAGCACGAGCCAGCTGTGACTGTTAAGACAAACCATGTTGGCAACGTGGTACCAATAAACGCAGGATAAAACTAGCACTGTGTAAACAGTATTTGATTATTACAAAAGAGCAGAGCTATGAGTTGTTTCACCCAAGTCAATTACTTGTTCATGGAGGATAGAAATTTCTCATCATACAATACAAAATCTCCCCGCCACAAGAAAAATAGAAGGATAGGGGGTTTCATCTGTATTCAGGTAGATATATTCTTCTTTCACCAACATTTTTTGTGTTGGTAGAACATATATATTTCTTCTTTCACCATACATTCGTTAATGAAGATATAAAATGTCTCCTCTTAATACGTTTCACGAAGCAGAGTAGACAGTTTAAGAGAGAGAAAGAGGGAGTAACTCGACCTTGACTATGCACACAAAATTCCAGCATGCATAGCATGACATTAAAAGAAAAATTTGAGATCAAGCAGATTTTCGTACTAAAATCCAACAAAGGATGAGGTTAAGCCATTTCAGGCAGGTCCATTGACCATCCTGATGTTAGAAACACTTCATGATTCGCATTACAATTCAATTTAAAATTTTACATTATAGATTCTTATTTAAAAAATTAATTATATCTGTGATTGCATACCAGCATTCTACTTAACAAAATAATATACTGTTTCTTTCACCGATACCGGTTGGGTCTGTGGTTGACCGATATCTCAAACTTCTACCCCCTTTTTGATGTAGATACTTCCATTTTCACGTTCATCCAATAGTTCCTTAGCCAGAAGACCTAGTAACGGGGGTATATGGTTAACTGATATCAAGGTTCTATCCATATTTCTTCATGTAGATACTTCCATGTTCAATTTCATTCACAAAACCCAGCTACTGGGGTCTGTAGTCGTTAGTCAACTGATATAGAAAGCTTCTATTTCTTCACATAGATAGCAGATGATTCCACTTTCATTTTTCATTTTTATTCCCATGAGATAGCCCTCTAAACATAAGAATTAGCTTCCAACCCATGCATGGTATCTGAATACATCAAAATCTGACAGTCTCTAATTTTCATTTGATTAGTCTCAAGAAGAGTAAAATTTTGACGACGAAACTATCTGATTATCATCAAATTGAAGATTCCAATAACATATTTAGTTCTAAGTTAACAGAAAACCGAAGAAAATAATACCTTCAAAACAGAGACAAGGAGCTCTTGCTCATCGACCTCTGTGAAATGCTTCCTCCACCGCTCCCAATCCCACTCTTCATCTTCCTCGCGGCCTCCATTCTTCACTTTTCCCAACCCAACACTTGACTTTCTCTGATCCCATGAATTCAAATACTCATCAAACCGCTTAATCACATTTCTAAAAGTCTCCTGAATATCAAAGTCCCACCACCAATCAGACTCTGAGTTCTCGGACCCCGACTCCGAATTTTCATTGTTATTCTTGTGGCAGCGACAACAATGACTCAAATCCGGAACTTTATTCCCAGAAGGTAACTTTAAAGTCGTCTCTGACCACCGTTTATTCAATTTACAAGTGGAAAATTTGGAGGTGTTGAAATTAGCCCAGTGAGGGTTTGGATCCGTACGCCCCGATTGAAACGTCGGCGGACAAATCGACGCCATAATTGATGAACGCAGCACTTCGAGATCAAATATAGACACAGAAACAATCTACAGGATGCAGAGGAACAGGCGTTGGCTCCGTATGAAAAATGGCGTCAGTTTTCAGTCGGATAAGGATTTTGATTATTCTGAGGTAGGCTACTGCTGTAATAAGCAGACGGATGCTTTTTGAGGTTCCGAGAATTTCCTTCTTCATTTTTTTTTTTTTTTTCCATTTTCTGACATTTTGAGGCACGTGTTCTTTAAAAGAAGTTTTCAACCTTTTTTTTTCCTTAATTATTTTTTGTTCGAAAAAAATTTTAAATACTCCATAAATACTTAAAATTTGATACTTTTGAATGAGAATTGGGACAAGTAAATAGTTAGTTTTTTATTAGGCTACCAGAAATGTAGAGCTTGTTTGATGCTCTTTTTTTCTCAAAACGTGTAGAATTTATAATGAAGAGAGAAGTAAAATGTGTATTGAGAATGTAAAAAAGTTCAAAATATGTGGTTAATCAAATGTCACATTAGTCGTAGATAAAATTATAAATTAGGGAAATAAGGAACATCAAACAAGCTTGTAGAAATGTTTTCCATTTATTTGTGAGATTACAACTGACCACAAAGTTTAAGTTTTGATGAAAAAGTGAAAATAATCTAATGCTAGATATATTGCGGTATTATAGTTCTATATGCTTATGTGGAATGGTAAATGGCACGCATCTGACATGTCACGATAGTATTATACCACCAAATATCTGACATTACATCATTACTTGTGGGAATTGAAAGTATGTAATTCAGTAGTATTCAATTAAAGAAGACGGTGGCAGAGAATTCCACATAGTTACAGACAATAATTTACTCTTTTTTCTACCGTGTTGTATAAAAGAGAAAAAATATTTTCACAATATATGTGATTATTCTAACACTAGAATATTACTTTTTCACAATCAAAAGTTGAAAACTACAGGTAAAATTGGGGAATAAAATATAATCGGCAAAAATTGTAAAAAGACACATAGATAATGACAAATTCAAGTTAAATAATAGATAATAGGTATTGACTAAATTAACTAAATAATTTAAATTGTAAAATTTGATTACAAAAATATGGATTATGTCAATTTAATGAATTTTAGATTGGTAATTGAAATTAGTCAATATAAATTTGATCCTTCGAATTTATTTATTTCGTTACAATCGTTATGTTTAGATATTAATTATGACTAGAAGAGTGCGACAAGAAAATTGATCTGTGAACTATTATATAGGTAACTCATAACGACATGTGTAAAGAAAATAAAAATTTTAAATCAAAAAAATTTCAAGTCACTACAACATATATGACAGTTGGCCCTAGGTTAATTTTAGGATTGTCTGTGCAAATTTATAAAAGATCGGAGGGCCTATGACGTTGAAAAAAGAAGAATCAGAATCCAACTTATACAAATTTGCAACGGTAAAAGGACTGTATGTGAAATTTATCCCCCAAAAGAAAGGAAAGAAGAAGACCTTAATACCCATTTAAGTATCCATATATAAGTGGCTGTTTGATTCTATTTTTTAATCAATATTATAATTTCACATACCATTAATTTGACAAATGCTCAATTATAACCACAAATTTCAAACTTTCATTGAATCTAAACACCAATTTCACCTCATTATAATTCAGTGTCAATAACGAGAATCAAACAGCCGGCAACACAATAAAAAACCATCTCCTAAAGCGAAGTACTAAGCAAAAAACCAAAATGTCTCTACCTTCTTTGTATGAGAAAGTAGGCTTCCAATATACTCATCACACATAGAGGTTCCCCTACGTGAGGCCTCATGGAAGGAGCCTAAAGGTCAGACGATTAGCGGAATTACTCAAGACGACGCCATTTACCTGCTTAAGGACCTTCGGCTTCAAGTCAAATCGCGCAAGGCCTTTTCTATGAACTCGCTAAGATTAATCGGATTGCAGCTCTGGTAAGCGCGGCAGTGACGTTGGTTCATTTGGCAGGGATGGGATGCCGAAGCCTTTTGAAGAAGTTATATATGCACTCAAGTCTCAAGATTGGTAAGCAGAAGAGGGATAAAAAAGATAAATTTTGGCTTTGTTAGCATAAAAAAGTAATTTTATGATATACTTCTAATACAGCAGTTTTGATATTGGGAGATGTTTCATTTATTACTTCTTTTAGTATGTGCCAAAGATTATTTCTCTAACGACTCAGAAAATTCACTTGCTTGCATTATGACTTTGTATTGTTGAATAGAATGACTAAGTGACGAAAAGAGAAAAATAAATGCGAAATTGTTAATATTTGTAACAGACGACTTTAGTCGTTCACTTTAGAATGTTTTAACTTTTCTTATTGTTAATGATTTTAGAGTTTTCAAAGTGCTATGATATATTACAGTTCAAAAGCTTTGTATAGACACCAAGAACTCTCTTCATTTGACCTTTCAAAATTAGATCGAACTACGAATCGATAAAAAGACGAAAAAAATTATAGTCAATACATGGTTGCCAAACGGCAACCATGTAGAGGAACAACAAATGTCTCATGTGAGGAAATGAGAGAAAAAATGGAAGCTTGCTATTAGCCTTTGTGGCATGAAAGGAGTGATTTTCACTTGGCAAGGAATTATTGGAAGCATACGCTTATAAATAGCCAAAGCTTCTCCCCATTTTCCCTACACCAACCCGTCCCTCTTCCTCTCTTTCTTCTATAAATTTAATCCCTTGTGCTTTAGCATATAGCCATTTTAGTCCTATAACTATAAAATATATTCTTTTAACGTATGCACCAAGATAATATTAGGAGTAAAGGAGCAATAAATCTTTACACACATTTAAATTTAAAGAACAAGAAAGGAAACATGGAATGCATGACTTGCTTAAGGAGGAAGCAAAGAAAGAAGAAGTTAATATCATAAAGTAATCCTGATTAGAGATTTAATGTTAGTGATCTTTACACCCCATTTATTATGTGTTGATGAATATGCTTACATGAAATGTTTGAGAATGCCCATGTGTTACATGTTCTTGTAATCATGATGATGTTCTCTAATGTCAAGTATTGTCCATAATCAAACCTATAATGAGATAAGTTATGCTATGTGAAATAAGCTATGTGATTCAGTGCATGTTATGCATAGAAATTAAAGCACAAGTGCTTTTTCAGAAAATAAATTACATATAGATCTTCCCTATCAGTTTCAGAACAGAATTATGTTCGGTACATGAAATGTTTAGTGCCAAGGCACTTTTCAAGGTCATGGGAGACTACCAAGGTAGTCTATGATCAAACCTTTAGAATCAGTTATGGTTTTGTGAGGCACCTAAGTGACCTATGATCAAACCTCATGTTATGTTATAACCGAACTAGTTTATTGAGCGCTCGGGGTAAGACAGGTCAATGATGTAATTCGGATCCAAACTCACATTTTTAAAAGAAAAATTTGTATGTGTAAAGGTTTCTCACTGAATATTATATATTCATTGTTTTCCATGTTTTCAAAACTTTAGGTGCTTAGAACTATGTGAAAAGCGCTCTAGAGAAGCCTCGGACACAGGTGTCTACATGCCCATATTATTGAGTCAGGACCTATATGGAATGGCCGTCTTATCACTGCGAACCGTTGGCCATAACTAATAAGAATAATTGATAATACAATAATAATCAAATTGATGAACTAACATATGAGATGGACAAATTGGACATGGATATAGCTATGCCTTTAGGAGTATTGACAGAACAGAACCTAAGCTGGACCTTGGCTAAATCTTAGACAGTGTGTTTTAAGTAGACTTATTACAGACTTAGAATAATAAATATTGAAATAATAACATATAAACCCCTGCAAGGAGAGAAAGCAAGTGCAGCTCACGGCTGGGGCGTTACAAGTGGTATAAGAGCAAGTAACTTATGGCTGAGTCATTACAAATGGTATCAGAGTAAGGTGGTCCCCTCGATAACATGGCATGCATCTGTTCTGAGATTTCTTGAGGAGCTTGTAACTTGTGATTATGATTTATGTGAAATTTTATTTTGTTTATCAAGAATGATACATGGTAGCACAACTTGTAGATCATAGTAAACTTTTAAGTTTATTATTATAGACCTAAGGCTCTTGTAATGGTAATTAAGATGAGATTATAAAATATGTTGTGTTGATATGTTATTGTGTTGAATGACTCTGTAAAATTAAGGAAAACAAGCCTAAAATTTCATATTGGAACCCAGCTAAATCACAAATCTAGAAGTTTTAACAACACAAATATTCTAGCAGAAAGTATCAATACTTTTGTTAGTAGCGATAAAACATAAACGATTCTGGCAATTAAAAGTATCGATACTGCTCTAAATATCAATAAAACAGAAAGTTGTGATGACAAAACTAAAGTATCAATACTTATGCCAGTATCGATAAAACAGAGAGTTTTATAGCCAGTTAAAAGTATCGATATACCTTCCAATATTGATAAATTATTGGGTTACTTATACAACTGAAAATATTGGTATTGCTGCTAGCATCGATATAAATGAAAGAAGAAAAAGAATTTGACTAAGTGTGGATAAACCTATCTCTAAAAAGAGAAATCTTTAAGAGAAATAATCAAAGAAGCAAATTGTGAGAGAAGACTTTCTTGAAATCATAGAATTTTATTAGACGTAGTATTTACATGAGAATTATTAGTGAAATTATTTTTGAAATAATTCTAAATTTTCAAAGTATGTAGAGTTAACTTTTATTGAGCCAAAAATATTTGAAGATTGTACCTTTCATGGAATATTTGTGTCATTCAAGTATATTCAAATTAAACTTGATCTTTCAAGATCTTTTATCAAATATTTAGTATTTTATCTTTAATAAAATAAGGTTTCTTCTATTTTTCTTCTCCATTACATGTTCACACATTGTTGTAGTGAAGTATTACTCAATTTATCATTTACAAAACTAATGCTAGGTTTTAATGTCGTTTAAATGAATGAAAGTAACCAAAAACTAATATCGTGAGTAAAAGGGTGCTAATAGCTTGATCTAGTTGAAGATATGTGGCATTATGTCAAGTTTGGCTATAGTAATAGAAAGAAAATTTATTTATCAAGTGAAAGTGCAAATGAAAGTAATGTGGAGATTAGAATTTTATTAAGGTTACAATTCACCTCTTATGTCAGGTTCGTCTTTGCTTACTAAATTAGCATGAAAGAATTTAAGCTACCCTAAGTGTTTTGCAAGATTAATATGGGTCTCCAAATTTATTTTGATAAGGTAATATATATATATATATACACTCTTTAACTCAAAATAAATGATAATTGAGTCTATAAAGTTCAGAGAGTTTAACTATACAAAGTTTATAAATGTTTCTAACACTCTCCAAGTTTTAAATATTAAGGAATTTGGGCACAAAATAGTTTAAACACCACTCTTGTAAATTTCATAAGAGTAATTTTGGTTCAGAAAATTTTTATTTAGTTCCTGGAATTGATGGCAACATCATAATGACTTACAAATTTTTGGGAATCAACTTCTATTATGTGTCAAACATGTGGGAAAAAAATACTATAAGAGGGTAATATTGAAAAGAAACATGATCTAATTAAAGATTATTTTGAAGTTGAGAGAGATTCTATAAAATAATTTGATCAGAATCTAGAGTAACATCAAATGTATAAATTAGATATAATCTAAAATCTCCATGCCATGTGTTGATTTAGTATTTGCTCATTTATAACACGATATAACATTTTTACCTCTAAGAAAGTTTTTATCATGAATGTTAATATGTCTATGACCCTAGGATATTTCATGTACATGGTGAACTGTGTTGTGAAAGTTTTAAAACGTTTCTTTAAATCATTTACCCTAGATGATTCATTATAATTTTGAGGACAAAATTATTTTAAGGTGGGTAGATTGTAGTGACCCAGAAAATTCACCTGCTTGCGTTATGACTTTGTATTGTTGAATAGAATGATTAAGTGACGAAAAGAGAAAAATAAATTTGAAATTGTTAATATTTGTAATAGACGACTTTAGTCGTTCGCTTTAGAATGTTTTAACTTTTCTTGTTAATGATTTTAGAGTTTTCAAAGTGCTATGATATATTACTCTTTAAGAGCTTCTTATAGACACCAAGAACTCTCTATTTAGACATTATTTGACCTTTCAAAATTAAGTCGAATTACGAATCGATAAAAAGATGAAAAAAATTATAGTCAATACATGATTGTCAAGTGGCAACCATGTAGAGAAACGACAAATGTCTCATGTGAGGAAATGAGAGAAAAAATGGAAGCTTACTATTGGCCATTGTGGCATAAAGGAGTGATTTCCACACAGTAAGGAATTATTGGAAGCATATGCTTGTAAATAGCTAAAGTCTCTCCCCATTTTCCCTGCACCAACCGGTCCATCTATCTCTCTTTCTTCTATAAATGATTCTTAATCCCTTGTACTTTAGCATATGGCCATTTTAGTCCTATAACTATAAAATACATTCTTTACCGTATGCACCAAGATAATATTAGGAGTAAGCTAGCAATAAATCCTCTTTACACACACTTGTATTTAAAGAAGAAGGGAAACGTGGAATGCATAACGTGTTAAAAGAGGAAGCGAGGAAAGAAGAAGTTAATATCGCAAAGTATCCCGATTAGGGATTTAATGTGAGCGATCTTTACACCCTATTTATTCTGTGTTTATGAATATGCTTACATGAAATGTTTGAGAAATGCCCATGTGTTACATGTTCTTATGATCATGATAATGTTCTCTAATGTCAAATATTGTCTATGATCAAACCTATGATGAGATAAGTTATGTTATGTGGAATAAGCTATGTGATTTAGTTTATGTTATGCATAGAAATTAATGCACAAGTACCTTTTCAGAAAATGAATTACATCTAGATCTTCCCCATCAGTTTCATAACAAAATTATGTTTGGTACATGAAATGTTTAGTGCCAAGGCACTTTTTCAAGGTTGTGGGAGACTACCAAAGTAGTCTATAATCAAACATTTAGAATTAGTTATGGTTTTGTGAGGCACCCAGGTGATCTATGATCAAACCTTATGTTATGTTATAACCGAACTAGTTATATTGAGAGATCGGAAGAGCACACG
>CAVNYN010244412.1:0-12325 GCA_963692815.1 Nyctanthes arbor-tristis | reverse complement strand
GATTTAGGAACACTTCGAGCAGTTCCAACAGAAGATGCACAAGAGTTTGCTGAAAGAGAGAATTTATACTTTATGGAGACATCAGCGCTTGAGAAAACTAATGTTGAAAGCGCATTTATGACCATTCTGAAACAGATATACATGATCATAAACAAAAAGTCCCTCACCGCTGGTGATATAGATTACGCCAAGTCAGCATCCCTGAAGGGTACTAGAATTATTGTTCCTGGTCAAGACTCTGATCCTAACGCAAGAAAAGGCGGCTGCTGCATAGCCTCATGATTTTCTTGCTCAGTTATTGTCGTTATTTCCTTGCACCCTTCTTCAAATTTTCACTCAATGAAGGAATACAGTTGCTTGTTTAGAATAACCTTGTTTTACTGTGCGGTCTTGTAAAAAATAGAATTTTGTTACTACATTTTAGAATGAAATGCATATCAGTTGAAACTTTGGAGCCATTTGGTTGTTAGCTTTGGGCTAGTTATGACATATAAATCAAGTCCACTAACCAGCCTTGGCTGGATTGTAGATAATAAGTTATACTGCTGGTTACTTGTAATCTTTCATTTGAGTCAGGTCCTTTTCCCAATCGAAGGAAGAGTGTAAAACTGGCACTTGCACTTGTATACCAACGGTTAAGAACTCGTGACCAGAAAACTATCCTTATATGTACTGGATGCACAAGTTCCCCCCCACCCCCGCCCCCCCACCCAAATACATTATTCAACAGAAAAAATGATATAACATTAGGGATAGAATGTAGATAAGGTTCGTTAAAAGACAAACAGACACAAATGTTACCCAGGATGTTGAGAGGTGTAAATGATACTATATATGTATTCCAGACATCAACATCTTGGTAGGCCACTTTAAGACAGAAAACAAAAGCAATGAACAGAAGGGTCAAAAAACATCTTGTTATTATGCTTCAGAAACAATACCACGATCTAAATTATGATTACCTGAGAAGAAAAATGCTGCGAAATGTACAGTTGAGACATGCATATATCTTTTCAGTTCTCCCCTAAATATATTTAACAAAATTTATCAGCCTAAAGTACTATATATTCTGGTACTAAATACTACAACAACGAAAAGAATTTCAGAAGAATGTCTCCAAGTTTCCCCTCCACCACGTGCAGAGTTCTTGGCGTGTACCCCTTATTAAAGAAACAGCAGCTAACAATGTGTTTGATTTGGAGACTTGTGAGAGGCTGAGCATTTGCAGTTTGCTCTATTATCGCTAAGTGCCTGCAAATCAGAATAATGTATGAAGTAACTGTGGTTTTGACGTAACCACCGTTAGTGTATATAACTTATGGGATATATACCTTGTACTGTTTCTGAAGGCTCTTAATGTAGTCGACTGCGAAATCTAACATGTCTGCAGTGTTTGTTTGCTGCCAAATGAACGGATAATTTGTTATTTTACCAAGTGGTCATAATCATACAATTGACAATCAGATCAGAATCTTTCATAAAAATGATAATCAGCACCTTAGAAATGCTTACCTTGTCCATGTTTGGGACAAGCTCCTGCAGCTTCCTCATTCTTTCACTGATTCGCGTACGTCTTACCTGTAATAAACCATCAGACTATCTGATATATAATCTTATGCTTACACATTTTTTCCCTAAAATTTCGTTCTTATCTGCTGTTGTTACAATCCCCACAAAACATAGAAGAAAATCTTGACGTAAAAAGGGACCACAAAATTTATGTTATAACTACTATTGAACAGAAAACAAGAAACTTAGCATGTTATGAGTAACTACAAGCATACACACTGGTCTGAGAAAAACTAGCTAGAAACATTACCCGTTCAGCAAGGCTTCGTGGATGAGTGGCACAACCTCGTTTAGCACGGATTTTACAGGGGACAGTGTCTTGAAGTTGCAACAATTTCTCCATAGCAGCCATTTCAGATGAATTCTTTGGTAAAGTTAAATGGTGAGACAGAATATGTGGTCTACTTCTGGACTCCCAAATCTGTTCATGTAAAAGCAATACAGATTCAAATCTAAGTGAGGGGAAGAATAGGATGCAAATCACTATTGACAATTTCTCTATGATACCTCACTATTAGCAAAAACATTCCCATCATGATCAAACTCCCTTTTAATCCCATTGAAGTTTGCACCAAAATTTGAAGAATCATTCCAAGAACCAAAGGGGGATCCGGAACTGTAAGATAAATGAACTCCATGGCTACTTTCGACCTTCGTATCATCAACGCCACTTGCGCCACCACTTTCGTTCTCAACTTCTGTGATCCGGGACAACATTCCCGAGGACGAGAAGTTCATATGATTCTTGAATGTACCAGAAGATGGGCTTATATCTCCATTGCCCCCAACTCTGTAACTTCCAATACCTCTAGCCGGGGCATAGCCTGCAAGTCGCTGATACTATTTCAGCAAGATTACTACATCCATTCTAAATTTATCATAAACATATAGATTCTAACAAATGAGGCCTGCATCCAATATTTCTAAACCTTTGTTCCTCCAGTCAACTAAAAAGAAATCCTTAAAAGTTCAAAACGTTTTCAAGAATCTAATAAATAACCGTATCTCATTTTGGGGATAAATACATATGTGTTACTCCATATTCCCCATTGACATTAACTATTTAGATATGAATCCAAGATAACTATAAATAAATCAGTGATTAAAAGTTATAAAAGAGTACCATTTTGTGAAGTGAGATGAGAGAACAATCCAGCAGGGGAACTGTTTTGTCTCATAATATTGGAACCCATTTTTCCTTGTCCCTGATTTGAACTTGCGACTCTATATCCGCCACCATCCGCCGCTGACCCCAGATGGCCCCAACTTTGCCTGGGATACTGTGGGGGCAGCTGCAGATTCACGGCGGAAAATTCACTGAGAGCAAGCTTTTCACCACCACAATCAAATCTTGAAGTGATTCGTTGATTTTCAACTCCATTAGTGAAATTGGCAAACAAGGAACCTGAAACTGACCTAAACCGGGCTAAGCCAGAATTATTTTGGTGGCTGAAATTTGTGTTTGTGTCAGAATCCATGAATGGAAGATGCTGCCGCTTCTTCTGTAGCTGATGTTCTTCTCTACTAGTATTTGGAAACACTAGGCCCTCTTCTTTAGGCTCTGAAGTACTGGAGGGAATTATAGGCCTCGAATCAGAAAGTAATGCATGGGAATCACCATACATTCCTTCACCTTATCCCAAGAAAATTCTCGGGTCTTTATCAGAAGAAACTGCTTGTTTCTTAAGCAGCTGGAAGCCAAATCTTGTACTTGAAGCTACAAGATACGATCTTTGCGCCGTAGAGTACTAGATCTATGATATATTTTTTGCCAGAAATTGTACGAAATTAAATGGAATTCTGTTGAAAAAGAAAAAGAAGCCGTGTGCTTTCTTGTTTTCCCAGTTATGCAGTTGGGGAGGTGAGAGAGACAAGGAGATTGAGAAATTGCAGGTTTTATTCACTTTCTTCTTTGAGGAATGGGTGGGAGATTGAGATAATAAAATATTTGTCCAAAAGTTGCCATTATTGGACAGTTCTAACAAAGAAAAATAAACAAAAAGTGGGCATCTTGGTAGTTAGCTTCCCTGTTGAATTATTATTAGATAATACAGGAAATTATTCTTTATGAATTTGAAACTCTTTTTGGCAAAAGAAAAAGATATGGTACTAATTCACTGTTACATTGATATATGTCAGCAGTTCAGTTGTAATAATATATATATTTTTCAAGTCAAATTACTCTCAGTATTCCAATAAACAATTTGCGGTAAAATTTTGTGTTCAAATTATTTCTTGTTCATATAATTTGGGGTCGCTTTTTATCTCCCTCGACCCATTCACCTATGCAATTGAAAGAGACATCATCTATCATGATAGAGAAGGAATTATAAAAGAAGTGTCTTTTTAACTAAATCCGAAAAAGATTTTCAAGAAACAAATGAAGAAGAAAGAAAGAAAATGGTGAAATGAAAGGAAAATTCTCAGTTTGGATATGACAGAAGAGTCAGCATAGCACACTCAGCATCAGATTCACAAACAACATAACATTATCAGTCCCCACATGTGCCATCAAAAGGCATCCCACCCACCTAGAGGTTATATCACTCGGTGTAATATTGTTGCAAATGAAAAATTTTTGTTTTGTTTTTTCTTTTTCCTTTTCATCGTTGTGAAGGGTTTGTAATTCGATCTTGGCAAAACGAAATGGAGGAAAGGGAATATTTAATGTCATGTTCTTTTCGAAGGGTAATATTTGACTATTTAGCATATAGCAAGAATAATGAAATGACGTAGGAATAACAAAAAGTTTGAGCATTTTTTGCCAATCTATCAAGGTTGATATATATAGATGAAGCTAAAGAAGAGAATAAAATGAATTAACAAGAATATAAGAATAGGGATTTGATTGTGGCAGTATGAACAATAGGTTCCTTTTTCTTTTTTTTTTTTTTTAAATTATAAATAAACTTTTAAGCGGTTTTTAATTCCTGTGGTTTGTACTGTACTGCAGTGATTAAAATGCTTGGTCTTCCCTCAAAAAAAAAAAAGAGATGTTTGCATCTCAGAAATGAGATTTCGAATTCAAATCACAGATACCCCTCCCCTCCCTTATATCCCCTTATAATAAAAACCCAAAAATTCTAATTGACATAGGCCTTTTGGTGGTAATTCTAAAAGAAAAACTGTGTGGACTAAGTCTAAAACGGATAATATTATATATTAAAGTAGATCACGTCGTTATAAATAGTGGTATAGTTAAATTTCAACCATAAGTGTAGCGGAAGTATGATGAACGAGGGCCCTAAATGGTAGCAAAGTTAAATGTCAACTAGAAGTCTAGAGGAAGTATGGCGAACGAGAATGTTGAGCCCCCTTTAGATGAGGTGATCGTAATAGGCGCAATCTCACATTAGTTGGGCAAAGAAAATGAAACCAACATTAAAAAACCCACTCTAACATTGTTTGCCTTTTCTAAAACATGTAAACATCTTATTATTTAGATGAAAATCATTAACAAGAATAAGAAATGCGCTAAATAACATGAAGTTGGAGTAAAAATGCGATGAGAAATTCAAAATTGCTGGCCTGGCAACATGAATGTAATAATGAGCAAATATTAAGGACTTGTAACAAAATTAAAAAGCAATAATGTACTTATCACAGAAAAGAATCAATTAATTAAGGTTTACCAGCATAAATGGGAATTATGGAAGGAAGGAAGAATATGATTTTGTTCTCAACACATTATGAGTCACTGAGTCCCGCTATTTGTAAGTAATGATTTAAATAATTTTTACAAAATAAGGTAAATTCACAGTCTTATTTTTAAATCATTTTTCACCAATTACACAATGCACAAGGGTAAGATTGTGAGTTTACTCGCATTTTGTAAAGAATTTCCTAAACGATTTAATATTATTGATGAGTTCCTAATCCCTTTTTCTCTTTACTCCTATAATAATAATATATAATTTCTCTATTGGATAAATTTTGTTTCATTATATGTAGAAGTAGAAGGCCTCATTTTTCAGTAGAAAATTACTTTACATATATAATATCATCATACTAGTCAATCTATCTTTTTTATTATGGTATTATTACTACTATTGAGTGTTAGAAAGTTATGTAGATATATTCCTAAAAATTCATGGTTCAATGCCAAACGAGCTTTTACGGGCCTAAGATAAAGTATTTGTACTGTAGCAAGAACATTTTATGGCATATAATTCGGAAATAATATATATTTGTGATTAAGCATTTTTACGAGTTTATTATTTAGTTTTGTAGGCGACAATTATAATTAAAGGTTGGAAGTTGGTGGACTTTTTTGGGAAAATAAAAAGAAATCGTTGGGGATCAGATGTTAAAACAAGGAGCCACCTTTACTTGTCTAGGATGAGGATCAAAATGTTACCAGAATTTTGTGGGATCAAAATGTCTGGGTGGTGCTTTTGTGGACACGTGACTCTGCCTCTAGTTAGTAATACTATTTCGTTTTGATGAATTTGTACAGGTACCTGACCATGATATGAGCTGCCAATCTAGCTCTTCATTCATAAGGTCAGAAGAAAGAGATTGAGATTACAAGATGCATACATAAAACATACTCCTCCAGTTCATGTTTGATAATCAGACAGATATAATTGATCGAGAATATATTAATGTTTTGTAAGATAACTCATCGAGCATTTCATGAAAGGTCATCTTTCGGTTCATCACATTCACGTGCCAATTTTTATCAACTTTTAGTGTCTGGATAAGACAACATCCAGTATAATTCCTTGCTATAAATAAATAACCTTACATTGTAAAAGTAAAACAAAAAGAGAAAAAAAAAAAAAAGAATCCACAGTCCTTCTAAGGAGAGCTAACTTCTCCCTTATGGAGTGAAAAAGTGTCACATGGCCCTTTATTATTGGTGGATTAGGAGGTGGGCCCCCTGATCCTCCAATAATAAAGGGCCATGTGATATTTTTCCACTCTATAAAGGAGATGTTAGCTCTACTTAAAATTTTTCCCACAATCCCTTCATCTTTTACAATTCCTACCTTTTCCCTTTCCCAATCTTTTACCCAATTACAAACTTGTCACATCCGACACAATGATTTTGAAAATTATTTGCATTGGCTGAGAAGAAAATCTCACAGACACACTGATAAGATCTACACACTTTTGGGCTTAATGAGTTCTCTCTACAACTGTTTATAGAGATTTTTTTCATAAGGTTAATTATTTTGAGATTTTCTTGTTTAATAAAAAAGTTGTAGATAATTCCGTTTTTAATTGTGTCATTTTGTTATGGGTTTATTATCTTCTAAGATATTATGCGAAAGCGAAAATTAAAGATCGAATTTTTGGAGGAACTATTCATAGTTATATGAATTAGAAACAAATAGCAACTCATATGAGTAAAATTTGTGAATTGATATAAATTTTTGATTTAATTTCTATGGTGTTTGCATTTTTTCTCAGCCATCACATAGATTTTTCAAATGTAAAAAGTGATCTTTTTCCCCAATTGTGGTATAGTAATAATAATGCAATAACTTAGTATTCTTATTTGTGGAGAAGTTAAAAAAATATAGATTTGTTTTTATTTTGTGGTGTTTTTAAAACAAAATAGGTACACATAAAAGGTTAGTTAAGTCATTTAATTATTGACATTTTTAGTAAATAAGAATAAAATTTAATATTGTGGTGCAATTAGTAAAATTGGTGGTGCAAATACAATGACCCTATTAATAATTAGAACAAGCATCTCCAATGGGAAAAGTCTTCTCAAAAGGTCATACACACACAAAAAATAAAGTGGACCTCATATGTTTCTTATTTTCTTTTAATTTTCTTTTTTTCTTTTAATCATTTTTCTCTAATTTACACCATTTTATCCTCGCTTTTCTATTCCAATGTCAACCCCAAGGTCCAAAACCACACCTCTATCTCTACATTCTCTACTTCTATTTAATCATTACTTTTGAATTTATATCTACCTCTCTCTCTTTCTTCTTTTTAACTTTTCCCGCTTTTTCCATACATTCCTTTCCACTCACTCATTCAATTTAAATAATTATCTCATCACAATCTCTTTTGTAACATCCCGTAAAAAAATTAACCCTCAATTAAGTTACGTGATCAACGATGATAGCATAGTTGCTCGAGTCACATTAGAAGAATTCAAAATCGTCACTCAAATGTCAATTGAAGAAAGAATTTGATTTGAAATTGATATCAATCAAAGTATGGTGACTTAATTGTAAGATAATATAAAGTATAAGGATTTCTCGCTCAATAAACGTGTGAACCACGTTTTGCCAAGTCATCCCAACATGTGTATACGGTCAAATTGCGCCACATGTCACGCTATAATTGGTGGATTTCGAAGATTTATTAAAAACAACTAAATCCTAACTATTATAAATGAGGCTTAGGGATCCTCAAGGTTCATCAATTCCCAAAACCATCTCCAATATCTCCCAAGACCCCCAACTCGTCCAAAAGTTGCAAGGGTCAAAGAACACTAATAAAAACCTATCAAACACCTAGTTTTCTCTTAAAAAGGAGTCGTTTCCATATATAGAAGGATCCCAACTTATGGAAACAACTTAAATTGAGAAATACCAAGGTTTTGGAGGGACTTTCTACATTAGAATTATTGAAACAATCTTTGGCAATTCTTTAAGGTGAGTAACACATATCTTTGACTCTTTCATTGGTCCTATATTTTGGCTCTCCCTTTTGGCGCTTTCTCTTTTTTGGAACTTGTGCCACTCTTATATTGTATTTGACCTTTGATGATTGATGGTGCACTATTACTTTGGATAAACCATTGTTCCTTGCTCTTGGGCATCACTAGTGGCGCTATTTACCCGTTTTGCTTTGTATTTGTATTGTTTTGTGATATTATGGCCTTGCTGTGTGGTCCTGGCTATTTTAAATTGTTATTGAATCGTATGGCTTATGGGTAGATGCTAAACTAGTGATGTGTCTGAACTTTGTATCTTTGTCGATTTGTGATCCTTTTTAGATTGTTTTGCGTGTACCAATACATGTTGTTATTCACTAGGTACTTTGTACTCACCCTTCACTTTCCTACAATCCTATAGGTATTAAATTAAAGTCATATGACTGGATCATCTCAAAGGTAGAGGAGATATATATATGTGATTGAGACTTCAGCGCGTGGCCAATGTTTCAATATGGGTAGTTTACAATGCATTTAATTATTAGAGTGTGCAGTGAAAGCATCTGAATAGTGTTTAATTTGTATTTATAAAGTCTCGCTCTCGATTTTGAATTGAGATAACGCTTTCGCTATCGATATTTCGAGATAAAATGGTAAAGAAATTTGGAGTGTGACATTTCTCCTCCATCACCTTCACATCTACCCTTGTCATTGGATATGCTCAAAGGAGCCTCTAAAGGGAATCTTGTATTAATACTACAAATGAAATATCATTTAGTCCCTGGAAGAAACTACAGTCCGGCTATAGAAACAGATCGGGCTTTGAGTTTAGAGCCCGACTATCAATTATAGGGGGCCACGTATATTTTAAAATACACATGACCCCTTATGATTGGTAGTCGGGCTCTAAATTCAAAACTCGACCTGTTTCTATAAAAAATTTACAAGAAACTAGATACAAAATACAAATGTGACGATATCTGTTTCAATTTTCAAGAAGATTTTTATATTTTAATTTCATGTGTGGATTTGTATTTTTTTTGAGAGTGTTTACAGTTTATATGTAGTTTGTAGTCCCTTTTATAGGTCTAAATATTAACAATATATATATTAATTTTGTTCACATACTCCCATGTGGGTAGTTAAAGTCTACCCCTCCTACATAGCATGCCATGTGGCATGTCATTCATCTTAAATAAAATGAATGGCATGTCACATTGCGTGTCATATAGAAGGGGGTAGACTTTATCTACCCACATAAAAGTAAGTGAAAATAACTAATATATATATATATATATATGCACGTATGAATTATGACTGTATGAATATCATTTGTTGGGCAAGTTTATTGCGCAATAAAATGAATGGCATGTCACATTGCGTGCCATATAGAAGGGGGTAGACTTTATCTACCCACATAAAAGTAAGTGAAAATAACTAATATATATATATATATATATGCACGTATGAATTATGACTGTATGAATATCATTTGTTGGGCAAGTTTATTGCGCAATAAAATGAATGGCATGTCACATTGCGTGCCATATAGAAGGGGGTAGACTTTATCTACCCACATAAAAGTAAGTGAAAATAACTAATATATATATATATATATATGCACGTATGAATTATGACTGTATGAATATCATTTGTTGGGCAAGTTTATTGCGCAATAAAATGAATGGCATGTCACATTGCGTGCCATATAGAAGGGGGTAGACTTTATCTACCCACATAAAAGTAAGTGAAAATAACTAATATATATATATATATATATGCACGTATGAATTATGACTGTATGAATATCATTTGTTGGGCAAGTTTATTGCGCAATAAAATGAATGGCATGTCACATTGCGTGCCATATAGAAGGGGGTAGACTTTATCTACCCACATAAAAGTAAGTGAAAATAACTAATATATATATATATATATATATGCACGTATGAATTATGACTGTATGAATATCATTTGTTGGGCAAGTTTATTGCGCAACATATATATATATTTCAATGTCTAAGTTTATTAAATGAGCTTGTAAATTAACTTACATATATGGGAAAAATTAGGGAATTTAGCTCTTTTTAAAACTAAGAGGTCAATTTTTGAAAAATCAGACATCCAATCCGCAACCCAACCCAACCCTCCCACCTACCAAATTTGACCCCCTCTCTTCTTCTATCATATGTCGCTTTCTCTCCACCGACTCTATCGAGCAGTAGCGTTTCCTCTGTCTCTCTACTTCTCTGGCATCTGTCTCTCGCTTCCGCTCTCCAGTCAATCACCGGCGTTTGAATCCGAGCTTCATTGTGATCGTATCTAAAAAATTAGATCACACCACAACCTAAAATCAAGAGCCGATCGGACGTGGCCCCTGCCATCCATGGCTTTATTGTTTTGGCCAAGTGGTCGGTTATTTCAGTTAGGAGAGTGCACTGATTTTTTGGCAAAGCCAACTGCCAAGATTATCCATGTGGAAGATGCTGATGTTGCTTAAGCCTTACAGAGGAATTTTGATTATTAAATATCAGTTTATATTCTCTTAAAAGTCAAATGTTTGTTTGGGCGCTGTTTCTTCATCCTAGTTGCTGATGATACTTGTTTAAGTTTGATATTATGTGGATTAAACTCCAACCTCTATATATTTTGAGTTATCATTCTGTTATTCTATATGTTTTGATGTTGTTTTTGGTTGTTGTTTTTTGTTGGTGGTGTTTTGTTTGTATTTTCGTGGTTTTTTTGCTATTTTTCGGTGAGTTGTGACCGACTATGGTGGTTGGTGGTGTAGTGTGATTGTTGTGATGTTTTGTCGTGGTTGTTCTGGCGAGTTGTGTGTGTTTCAGCGAGTTGTTGTGTTATTACGACTCAGTGTTTTGACTTTTTATTTTTGTTGTGACTAGGTATTTTGATGAGTTGTTTTTATTGTGACTCGATGTTTTAGAGTTGTGTTTGATTTGACTCAGTATGTTGGCGAGTTATTTTTTTTATGACTAGGTGTTTTAGCGAGTTGTTTTTGTTGTGACTTAGTGTTTTAGAGTTATGTTTGATTTTGATTCGATGTTTTAGCGAGTTGTTTTTGTTGTGACTTGGTGTTTTAGAGTTGTGTTTGGTTTGTTTTAGCGAATTGTTTTTTTTGTGACTCGATGTTTTGACGAGTTGTTTTTGTTGCAAATTGTTTTTGTTGTGACTCGGTGTTTTCATGACTTTTTTTATTGTGACTCGGTGTTTTGCCGAGTTATTATGGTGTGACTCAGTGTTCTAGGCGAGTTGTTTTGATGTGACTCGGTGTTTTGGCGAATTGTAATTATTGTGTGTAAAAATAGAAACACCTGATTTTTTTAAAAAAACTATCATATACCTTAATTTTAAAAAAATGTGTTAAATTTTTTTATATTTTTTAAGTTATCCCGCGCGTGTGTGTATATATACGTGTGTGTATAAATAATAATTTGTAAGATGACGAAGGGATGTGCGCAAATTAAACAGTACATTGTCCGGCCCAATTAGTTATTGGATTATAGGACTATTCCCCAATGGGCCCAATATTCGGTCATCCCTTGCAGGTTCCTATACCACGGCTTAGTTGGCTAACTATTTGACGTAAAAGTAATGGTAAACTTTCATATTAGTATACCAATTAGGTTGTCGGTTGTGTATTAACAAAAAAAGTAAATTTGTCAATTAAGACATTTATATAATTTGAACTTTAGATATTTAGGGTTAAACTTGTAAACCGATGAACTAATTGATAAACTAATAGAGATGTGTAGCCACGGGCGGAGCTAAGGGGGGCCATGCCGGGCCCCTGCCCCCCTAAATTGGAAAATTTTCTTGTTTAGTTTGTTTTTAAAAAAAAAATTATATATAAAGGTAATTTAGCCGTACGTAATATACAGCTCACTCTTCCGGCCCAGTCCTGTAATAACTCCTGAATCCGCCATTGTGTGTAGCATTACTCTTGACAAGTAATGATAGACTTTCAGATTAGTATACCAATTAGGTTATTGGTTGTGTATTAACAAGAAGCTTAAAGTTGTCAATTAAGACATTTATATAAATAGAACTAATTAATGTGAAAAAAATGTAATCGCTGAACTCTTAATTTCTGCACAGAATTTGCACAGATCG
>CAVNYN010244398.1:0-18988 GCA_963692815.1 Nyctanthes arbor-tristis | reverse complement strand
TCACGGATATAATTACACAAACACAAAGCAAAACAAAATTCATAAGAATCAATAATCTAGCATTGAATTAACATATTATATATTGCCAAACTTGCCTAATTTTTTTTTTTTTTTTTTAAGTTTTGTAGATAGTTTTAAAGATAAGAAATAGATAAGTTTGGATAACATGTTTTGTCATCTTGATATTATTATTTTGGGTTATTATCATTCTAGGTCCACAACCTTTCAATTTTGTATTAATTTTGTCCCCATTCTTTTTTTTAAGCCCCCTAAGTCCCCAACCTTTCATTTATTATCGCATTAGGTCCCCAATATCACTTTTCGTCCCCAACTTTTCAATTTTCAGTATTAGCTCTTATCCAAATGACTATTATACCCTTACTTCTTTATTTCTGCTATAGGTCCCCAACCTTTCTATTTTTATACGATTTTGTCTCTAATATTTTTTTGATGTATAGGAGCTCCAATCTTTCGTATTTTGTCATGTTATATCTCCAGTAACACTTTTCATACATAACATTTTAATTTTTACTGTTAATACTATTAATTATTTAAATAAAAAATAAATAATAATATAAAATAGGGTTAATTACACCTAACTCCTTCCAACACAACTAAATCGCAACAATCGGAATCGGAAATAATGATAATAAAAAAATTGATCTATGACAGTCTCGAAAGAAATCAAATTTGCGTTGAAGAAATTTGTCGATCTAAATATCTGCGTGATGAATAGGATCTGATTTCTTGATCTACAAAAAATCATATGGGGGATACGAATTGGGTAGGTCCACCCCAAAGAAATTGATTTTTGATTTATTAAAATAAACATAGTCGTAATACTTTATTCCAATTTCATTTCTTGTCTCCTCTTGTGATTTTCACCTGAATTTGCCCTCGATATGTTATCTATCTCAATCAAATCTGATCTACCAATTGTAAATCCACAAAAAATTAGAATTAGCACATTAAGGTTCAGTTTCATTTTTGTAATTTAAAAATGATTTTTTATTCACCATGATCCATATCCGCTATGTGATATGTGATGAATCAAAAAATCTGATCTAATCTGTTTTATTGACTCTCAAATCAGAAACTTTTTTTACACAAATTAGATATCTATCAAGTTTAGTGTAGATCGAATTTTTTGTTTGTTATCACTTCGGGCTAAGATGTGTAGAGTTCTTATTTTATATAGTTCTTTATTTTTAATTTAAATAATTAAAGATATAATGGTAATTTTAATAGGAATTAAAATTAATAATTGAAAGGTTGAGGCTGAAAGATATTATCAACAACGTAATGCGACAACAAATGAAAGGTTAAAGGTCCTATATGCTTAAAAAATAATAGGGACAAAATCGTATAAAAATAGAGAGGTTGAGGACCTATAGTGAAAATAAAGAAGCAATGGCATAATAGTCATTTGGATATGTGCTAATAGTGAAAATTGAAAGGTTGGAGACCTAATGCGATAATAAATTAAAGGTTAGGGACTTAGTAGGCCTAAAAAAAGAATGGGGACAAAATTAATATAAAATTGAAAGGTTGGAGACCTAGAGTGAAAATAACCTTATTTTTTAATCAATATATAATCTATAAATTTATATCTATATATATTAATTAATCAACTTAAATCTCGGTACTTTTTGTACCGCGATTTTTCCGCCTTTTTTATTTGGTAAATTTTGTGATAACTGTCCTTTTTCTTTTTAACAAAAGTTTTTGTGAAAGAACTCAGATAAAACTTTGAACATGTGACCATTAGGTTTAACAATTACACCTTAATCATTTTGCCTATTTGTTTTATTTGTTAATCTTTTTCACTAATAAATTAAAACACCAAATCTGACATGTCAATTCTAAAATAAACTCTAATCCATCATAATTCGTTAATTCACCATATTTACCGTGTGTATTGATGAGTTTAATGTTATTTAAATTTTTTAATGCATTACATATATATATATTTTTTGAATTTGTTAGTCTTATTAGGTTTTTTTTTTTTAAAATAAAGCGGGGAACATATAGTTTTTCCATTATTTAATATATGTACAAATGATTATATATAAGAATATATGTGGTTTTTTAAACACTCAAGAACTTTACGATTACTAAGTCTATTAATTTTATTGATTCAATTAATGTATACTTGTGTTTTTATATTTTCTACAGAGTCTAAATATTATAGATTTATGTTTAACTATCTAATAATATATTTTAGTAAGTTTTTCTTCCCGTGCAATGCACGGGTGGTTTAACTAGTTAACAATTATTAGACCTCTAATAATTGTTATTCTAAAATCATTTTTAAAGTACTATATTGTTTATTAACTAGATTAAAATAGTGTATTATGGTATTCACACATAATAAAATGAGTTATTATTGTCTAATTAAAAAGACATGTCAGAGTGGATATGTTCTTATATGTATGGAATTTTTTATTCAAACAGGTATTGAGTGGAGACAAATATTATAATACATACTCGAAATGCAATATTAGACCGTTAAATAATAATCTTGAATAAATTAAATGATTTAAATCCCACATATCACTGATTTGAGTACTGATTTGACAACTACTCATTTATAACCATAAATTTCAAACTTCTATTAAATCTACACCACTCATTTCACATTCTTATAATTTTTCTTTATAGATCAACTACCATAAATTGAATCAAACGGACACTAAACGTGTACATAAGCAAGTAGCTATTAATAATAAATTATCAATAAAACATTAGTTTAACATATCAAGTACTAAATCAAAACCCTGTATCTATTGAGTTTGTTATGCAAATTTGACGTTGTGAAACTATTCAATATTTTATTGTTTATTACTAGAAATTTTGGAATTAGTCTTCATGTGCAACGTTTACACGGGTGAACCTTCTTTCCATTCCACTTTTGACAATGACATTGGTGCTGTAACATGTTGTTTGATATATTGGTATCCTGTATTTTGGGAAACTTCATTTGTTGTATTTAGTGATAGAGCTTTTCATCTAATTAGGTAAGCACGAGTATAATATAAAATATGATATTATTTTCTTCTATAATGCATGTAATATATTGTTCAATGCACTATGCATGAATACATACATGAATAAAATTGGTTGTGTCATGTGAATATTTTTTGAGTTTTTATGCATGAGCTTCATCCAACTAACCACATTATCTATCAATATTCTTGCTGGCTCTCTTCAAAATCCGAATTATGCTATCAACATTTATTGTCAAGGTATATATGAACCATTTTATTTTATCAATTATCCGCGATAAATTTGTTTCCGTTGTCACTAAGGAAAAAATAATAGATTATGTAACGCCCCGCCCCTAAAAAATAAACTATTTTATTCGACACAGCGGAGTAGAATGATTAACCCCGGTAAAATCAACATGACTCAGCGTATCTTAGTCAGACATTCTTTGAGATTCTAATGATCCATACTGTAGGCGAGCTTGTTATGGTCATCCCATGACTTGAGATCCAATCCTGAAGCCTTCCAGCTCTGATATGGATAGAAATTTTATAACTAACATACTTATGGGCATATGACAATCATGCAAACCACATGGGCATCTCATAAAACTAATAAATGTATGTTTGATTCTCATTATACATTCACATTATAATTTCACCTACCATTAATTTGACTTTTTTGACAACTACTCAGATAGATAATGTTCAAGCACCTCTTGGGGTGCTGTTACAGCACCTCCTACCCATGTGACATACATTGATGCATGCCACGCGTGTTTTTAATCTATGTGACGTGCATCAATGCAAGTCACATGGGGTATGAGGTGCTGTAACAGCACCTTCGGAAAGTGCTTGAACATTATCACTACTCAGATATAACGATACATTTCAAGCTTCTACTACTCATTTCACATTATTATAATTTCGTATTATAATTCATTTCGAATAATGAGAATCAAAGAAATCCCTATATGATGTTATTGTTCTTTTGCGTTATTCTTTTGAAAATAAACATACATCCACAAATATATTAACTAAAGAGTCCTGCTTGGTTGGGAATCATATAATTTGAGCATGCCGAATCATTACTATTAACAATCAAAGAAGCAGCCTGTTTCACTGAAAGCATCTCCAATGCAACAGTGTGACTCCAGATTTGAAGTATGCATTGTTGCATTGCAGCATTGGACATGCTCTTTGAAAGGAAGAACTGATGAGGAATCTATTCAACATGAATTCTTGTAAACTAGGCAAAGGCGTCATCTACAATTTTATGAAAAGTAACTTTGCATAGAATTTACAAAAATGGCAAACCTAATCTCAGTAGACCAAATACTTCAGCGGTGCTTGGTTCTTACTATTACACCAAGACAAAAAATTGTACCCTGAATTGCAATCTATAAGAACTTTTGTTTCTTTCAAACACATTCCCTCTACGAGCTTTTCTATAGAATTAACCAGATCTGGTTCCTGTTCTTAATGGCTATCTGGCTCTGTGTAAGAAGCAAGGTCTAGTTCTTTAGAATTTCATATCCCTCTACCCAATTCAGTTTCTCCACTACGATAGATTATGGCAACACTACATTTGACAATTCTAGATATATAACTCATTGCCCCTTTGTTAGGGTCATGGACAACTTAGTTACTAGTTACCACTCATTGATTAACTCTATGCCATTTATGCATTTTATATGGACAGTTTAAAATTTTCTTACTTTTACACCTTGAAACCAGTTTCAGCATCCAACTATTCTTGAAATATTAAATGGCATCAACAAGTAATGCTATTCCATCAAGAAATGTCCACTTTTTTTTCATCATAGCTGTGGATATTCTATCCTTTCTCATTACTTTAGTTACTTTTTTTCTTTAGGATTTTCAAATACAACAATAAATGTAAATTTCACCCTTGAGCAGAAACTATGCAAGGCTAGCTAGGTAATCATCTAAACAATGAAGGGTGATCACCTAATGAGATGTCAAGCTTATCAGCTGCTTCCAAAAAGTTGACCATAACACTTTTAACCGACATTATAAGTTTCCATTTTGGAATACATTTATATGTAAATCAGTCGTCCTTTGACTCTCAAGAACCAAGAGAAGTACAACCAACTTCGCCACGGGTCAAATAGTCATGACAGTATATCTAAGATTGATCTAACACCATATATATAACACAATATGGTGTCATACGGTCATGTGTCGTATATTGGGGCACGCCACAAATTATGACAACGTTAACTGTACCGAATTTCACTGGATTTTTACTTCACTTGCAAATGGATAAATGATTATAATTGTCAATAATTAGATCACTAAACTTTAATTTAATAGCAATTAAGTTTCTCCACTTTGATTATAAAAAATTATATCACTAAATTTATACCTAATTGCAAGAATTCCACTTTATTAACTTTATATTATTACCTTATCATCATCAAATTCTAGTCTCAGAAAATAAGAAAATGATTACTCTAAATAACACATTTTATTGAAGGGTTTCACAAAACATTTAACGTTTATCTTGATATGTAAGTTTAAATAAGCTCTAATTGATTGTCGTGCATCGCAGTTATGGTCATTCTATTATTTCTTCATATTCTAACAACAACTTTCATTGAGATCTTCACAAATCTGAATTGTTGAATGAGATACTATACCCTATATTTTCTAGCCATGAGTTGAAGTTAAAGATCGGTATTCCTGTTATATTATTACGAAATTTTGATCATTCGACTAGATTATGTAGTGGAGTGAAATTTATAATCATAAGACATTGTGCTTGCATCGTTTAGATAAAAATTTTATTTGGATCAGATATAGGTGACAAATTTTTTATTCTAAAAAATGTTGATACTGTTTGATCTTAGACTTCCTTTTACTGTCAAATTACATTTACATAGGTTATAATTTTTATATTCTTTTATGTTATTAAACATCAAATCTTTATTAAACTACTTTTGAGGTATGCAAAATCTAGTATAGAAATGCAAAAGAGAACATAAAATTCATATGTTTATTATTTAACTTTAATTTGATAAAATTGAAACTTAAACTGAATTACAAATCATAGTTACTATTATAATACTTAAATTGACTAATTTACAGAGACTAAGATATATATGGATAAAGTTAAACTGAAATGAAGTGATTTTTCAAAGGACGTGTTTATCTCTTGTGATGACTTGTTAACTCTTATTAAATCACACGTTCATATCTTTCATTCAATACCAAAATTACATATCTTTCAATCTTAAAACAATTGTGAAATTCTGTTAAAGAAAAAAAACAATTGTGAAATTATAAAAAGAATGAGAATAAGCAAAAACATTTTGAAAATTTTAAAGTGAATTTTTGGTCAACATATTTATATTTAACCCTCACCTGTTAACCCGTGATAAAGTACACGTTGAGATCTTTCATTCAACACTTGCATACCTTTCGACTTAAAACAATGATAAAATTATCAAAAGAATAAAAATAAGCAATAACTTTTAAGTGAAAAAACAAATGATAATAACAATAATAATGAAAAAACTTTTCCTACTCCTTTACACTTTCTAAATTCGTAAAATTCACTTTTTTTTTTTTGTCTTTTTCCCTCGGTTTTTGAAAGGGGCACAACTTTTAGATGCAATTTCTGTTTTCAGTCCACAATATATGTTTTTGGGGTAGCTCGACGAGTCAAATTGAAGCAATGGTTTGTCACTACTAATGATAGATTTTGGACATTTGAATCCATTGGCTATGTTTTTTTTTTTTTTGGTTTGTTTATATTTTGTTTTGAATTGACATTCGTGTTTAAGGCATGTTAGTCCAGTCTTTTGTGGATTCTGTAGGCCAATTAGAACATCTATTTAAACAATTCTACTTTTCTTTGAGTAATTCTGCAGAATTTTCAATCGTGCTTTTAATTTGTAGCTAACTTTGATTTATGGTATTATTACTTATATTGATAAGAAAATCTTAGCCCATATTAATGATAACAACATTGGAACTTTTAGAAAATGAATATGTGTTTTCCTTAGACTAAATTTGCATATGAAAAGTTAAAAACTTAAATCCTTATCTAAAAATGTGCTGACTTTACATAGTGGACTACGCTTTTAAAATACTATTGGATGAAAAGTTAAAAACTTAAATCCTTATTTAAAAATGTTGATCGTTATGACCATTGTGTTAAATGTATTTAGATTTATCACATAATGTTGATCAATGCTTATAGAGCAATTCTAGAGAGATATGTATAAGTGACATTAATATGTGACATTCTTATGTGGCACATATTTATTGGGTGATGATTACATGAATACTTTTTCATCATCTAATACAAGTGTGCTCTTCCGATCTATAAAAAAGTCACCTAATAATGTCTATTTTCCATGTCTACTTAGATATTAGTACTTTATATGCATTATTTATGGTTTCTGTTTTAATTTCAAGGATTTTTTCAATTAATATTTTTTTCTTAATGGTACTTTATTGAGAATTAAGAGTTAGTGAATACCATATGATGTAATAATTTATTTTCTTTTCCCATCCCTAAAAAACAGAAGTTTCCCGTGTAAATTAACTTTGAATTTGGTTTGTTTAATTTAATCACACTTCTTCTTCTTCGAAGCAATTTTTAATCACACTTCTACAAGTCAAAACTAATAATTATTGTACTCAAATTGATTGTCATGAGTATTTATTTAAATTTATCATATCCTAACCTATTATGATATTAACTCTTTTATTACATAAATTTTTTCTTTTTTTTATTATTATGATATGATGTTAGATTTTAGAAAAAAAATATTTAGATAAATCTGTTTTTAATCATTTTTAAATTTTTTTTCTCTTGCAACACATAAATGAAGTACTAGTACTAGTAATAATAATATAAACAACAACAACAACAATAATAAAAGGAAAATGGAGTTTGGACGGCCAACGTATGAACAATGTCGTCCAACAACCTCTTATTATCGGTTAGAGATAGATAGATATATTAGAAATAACTAAAAAATAAAGGGGAAAAACCCTAAAAATAAATAGATATAAACAAATGCACGTGCTGGTGGTATGGATTCTCGTGCCATGGGATAGAAAACCAGGGGCCGCAGCAGCAACTGTGGTGGGTGGGGTTGGTGGAAAATTTTGATGTCCTACGAACCACTCTCCTTACCTACTTCTGTTGCCCACAAATGTAGGCAATGTTTGGCTTTGGCAGCTGAATTTAAAATGAAACCATCTCTTTTTGCAATTTCAGAAGACGATACTAACATATAAAATTATAGTGTTCAAAGTGGTACGTATAAATTTATGCTACATGTATTTAAAGCACATCGGCATGCATCAATGTAGGGCATAAGAGATAGTAGGTTTTGTTACAAAATTTTTGAACTTTTTTTAAACATTTTCTTATAAAATTATTTTATTACGCTCATATATTCAAATTTGAACAATTTTATAGACTTGATGTAACTTTGGTCAACAAGCGTTAAAGGGGCAACAATTTTTTTTAGTTATTGTTATCTTTGTTTGGAAGCAAATTTTCCACCGTTTTTTGTCAAACACAAAGATAACAAAAATATAAATACATATGGTCAACACAATACACATATATATCTTTGTATATTTATATAACCAAAATATAAATATAATAGAATAGAAAAAATGGAAATGAGAGACCATATATATGTGTATTTATGTGTGTGTGTATATATATATATAAATATATGGAAGTCTTATTATTATTAGTTTTTGTTATAAGGAAGTTTTGTTTCTTATATTTATTTCTTATTATTATTAGTTTTTGTTATAAGGAAGTTTTATTTCTTATATTTATAAAAGTACTTTTATTTGTAGAGAAGTCTTTACAAAATAAGGTCTTCTCTTTAAATTATTCTTCTCATAATCACACAATACACAAGAGCAAAGTGATAAGATCATTTAGTTTTGTAAAAGATTTTATTAAAACTTACCCCTAAATTATTTTTACCCAATTTTATTTTTTAAAAGATATTGTAAATATTTCTCTACAAGTAGAAATAGGAATGATTATTTGTTAGTATATTCTTTCTCAAATCTTGTCATTATTTCTATCACATAAAATTAGTATTCTAGTTATTTACGAGCCAAAAAACTTACCCCTAAATTATTTTTACTCAATTTTATAAAAGATTTTGTAAAGATTTCTCTACAAGTAAGAATAGGAATAATTATTGGTCATATTTTCTTCATGTAAAATTGGTGTTCTAGTTATTGAGTTTTCTCCTCCACAAGCCAAAAAGAATCCGCTTGTGTGTTCGCCCACCTCTTTCATTATTTTCTTATATTAATAGTCATCTTCTTCCTCCTCTTCTCAACCCCACCCCCACCATGGTTACACTTAGTACTCCCATCACACCACGGTATACTACTAGTGATAATGTCCTGATTTGATTACTATTTTAGTATTGAAATATAATGGCTTTATGTAAAAGGTCAAATGACATTTTTCCTCATGGCCAAACACGGTCATAACACATCGGCAGCCACATTGACACGACGCTCTTCCGATCTCCAATTCCATTTTCATTATCATTAAACCCTCTTTGAAATCAAAGGAGTTTATTGGCAGTGTACTGGTAGACAGACTTATTTGACCACTCCGATTGGAATTTACTTCTTTGGTCAGGTTTGGTACCTGAAGAAAAAATAAACAATTATTGTGAATGATCAAGAATCAAACTAATTAAAAGAGAGATCTCATTTGTTCATTTTATCAAGATCCAGTTTTACTATTTTCAGCATTCTCTGTTCCGTCTGATCATCATATCGAGTTTTCTTGTTCAACAATCAGTTCTTGTCTTGGATTATGGATTTCTTGCAGACATCTGAAGGACAATTGTTTGTGGGGGTTGCTGTTGGTCTTGTTGCTGTTAGTGCTGCAGCATACTTCTTATTTTCCTCCAAGAAACCCAAAGGTCTGATCTATTTTTGTGGTTTATAAACGACCATTTTATTACATGTCCATTTGATTATAGTTTGTTTATGTAAGTTCTTGGATGCATATATTATAGAATAGAGTTCCAATAACTATTGTTATTATTCAGTGTTGATTTCTCTTATGAGTTGCAAGGAGTTTATGGGCAGTATTTATGTGGGTGTATTATCTTTTGCATTAAAAATCAGCAATGCTGAAATGAAGCCAGTAGCTAAAATTCGTAATTGCAACTCAAACCTGCCATTAAAATTCATTTAGGCATACACTCAATTCATGTGCATATGTGGGTTCTTCCTTTTGAGTTCATATTTGCTTATATGTGCATTTTCCAATTGAGGTAGATTGTTTTCAATGTCTTAACACACAGAGATTTGATCTTTTGAAGTTCAGTTGTTCTTTGGAGGTTAAAGACTTTTGTGTCATGGAATCGTACTTGGATCCTGAGAAATTGAGTCTAAACCTCTGTTTTATTAATTTTTTACAAGACGGACATCATAAAGCTGTGATGTGTTGTGGATTGAATTGTGTTGTAGTGGTTGGATGCTCAAGTTTCTGGGCAGGACACCTGGGTTCCAACCACTCCCATCCCTCCCCTATCTTCCCCTTGTAAAAAAAAAAAAAAATAATAATAAAATAAAAAAATAAAAAAATCTGTGAGTTAAGGAAGAATGAGAAGCTAAAATCTTGTTGTTTGTATTATACACAAGGAAAAAAAGGGAAAATATATATAAATATATGGGTCTTCCCTGCTGTTGATTTCTGTTCATATGAAGTTTCCAGTTCAAGTAGAAATTTCCCCCTATATGGCCTTAATTTTTCAAGCTAAAATTGTTTTATGGAGGTTCTAGACCTTTGTTTCAAGAATTGTGTCGACGCTCTTCCGATCTCTTGGATCCCGAGAATTTTAAGGAGTTTAAACTTGTGAAGAAAACACAGATCAGCCATAATGTCGCAAAATTCAGATTTGAACTTCCTACACCCACGTCCGTGTTGGGACTTCCTATTGGACAGCACGTCAGTTGCAGGTTCTATTAAATGATTGTCCTTTTGCTTGTCATACTTTCTTTTATTCTTCTTTTGAATTGAAATACATATGGCATCTAAAATGGATCTAATACGAATAATGACCTCTCTCAATTGTACACGCGCTGTTCTGTAGGGGTAAAGATAGTCAAGGCGAAGATGTCATTAAACCATACACCCCAACTACCTTGGATTCTGATGTTGGATATTTTGAGTTAGTCATAAAGGTAATGGTAGTTTCTTACGTGACGTGAATTGTACTAATGAAGTTATATGAAGTATGTAGCTTCTCTTTTTTGCTACATTGACTGATTGTAGGGTATGGATTTTGCATATTCTAGATGTACCTACAAGGAAGAATGTCCCACCACTTCCGAGAAATGCACGAAGGTGTCAATCTGGCTGTAAAAGGACCAAAGGTATGGTTTCCATGATTGAGTTTCTAATGATGCTTGTTGCCTGATTCCATTAACAATCAAGACCTGATCTTTTATAACCATCAAAATCCTCACAGAAAAAAGAATGTTATTATCTTCATGAAACCTATGTTTGTAGAGATACATTCATAAAAAGGAATTTTCTCACATCTTTGCTCTATATCTGGTTTCACACTTTTGAGTGACAGATATTTAATTAGTAGTTTCTGAAGTATTACCTCGATCCCATAAAGATAGTCAAGTATTCTTTTTTTGTCCGACCCAAAATATAGACCACTCTCTTTTTAAAGATGTAGTTTTCTTACATAACCCTATTTAATATGCACTGTTATCAACAATTTAGAATTATTAAAGTGGTATAATTAATAAATAAAAGGGTATAATAGGAAAATCATCTTAAATTTACTTTTCTTATATTATTAAATGAACTTTTTTTAATCTTAATGCAAATAGAAAAAAGGCTATCTTTGTAGGACGGAGGTAGTAAAACTTTGTATTTAAAATGGGTAAATCTTATGCAATCTGAGACCTAAGTGCTTTTATCATTAAATTTGTGATCCGTGAAACTGGGTTAATGAAGTAACGACCATTCACAATAACCTGCAATATTTGATTTAAGACATCTGCACATTTACTTTAAAACCTGATTGTTTTCAGTAATTCATTCTGCAGTGCACTAGTATTACCATCTAATTACACTTACTAAACTAATGTCCATGTAAAAGCATCCGTAAAGAGTTCTTCGTAAGTTCAACACCCCACCCAACCCCCACCTCACCCCCACCCCCTACGCAAAAGAAGAAAAGGAAAAGAGTGACTTCTGTGATCTAGAAATGCTTAGCCTGTCAAGCTCAATCGTGGCTTCTAGATCGCTGGTTTGCAATTGAGTGGTGGATCTTTTTCTTCTTCCTTTACATTTTCCCTCATTTTCGGCATCATTTATCGGCTCCGGAATCCATAGCTTCATTTGTCTGTTCATTGAGCTGAAGGCAGCTCTGGCTAGAGTTAAGAATCTGTAAAAGTTAATTTTATCTTCTAATTTCCCAACATGTTTGGACGTGTTAAATTTTCTACTCTTTAATTAAGCGAAATTTGCTAATTTTAGGGTAATTTTTTTCCTTATTTTGAAAAATGAGTTTCTTAACTGACTTCCTAATTGCCTCAATGGCTGCTTTACTTAATTATCTTCTTAATTTTATATGATATAGAAGGGACAAGAGTGAGAGTAATACGTATCTATTTATGCTAACTTTTTTCATTACCTAACCGTGCTTTCTTTTTACATCTCGGGTAGATTTTTAGTATCTAATTATTACAATGTTTCCAACGCTCAAAAGCTGCTCTTAGTGCTTATTTGGTAACATTTTGTAGGGTCGCTTTAAGTATCAACCTGGTCAAGTGAGAGCATTTGGAATGCTTGCTGGAGGCTCTGGTATTACGCCAATGTTCCAGGTCTACATCAAAATATCTCTCTTTAATAGTTCTTTCCTTAAATAAATGTTCCAAGCCTACCCCTCCAATGTTTTCCTTCCCCTCCCCTATCTTCCCCTTCGATTAAATTATATATTTAAAAAAAAAAATTAAAAAAAGGGGCCCGGGGGTTGTTTTATGTAAAACTTTCTGATTGTATATTTTTTATGCTCTTGTCAGGTAGCCAGAGCTATTCTCGAAAACCCAAATGACAAGACAAAGGTGCATTTGATATATGCTAATGTTACATACGAGGACATTCTTTTAAAGGTAGTTTCTACTCTCTCTTTCCCTTATGTATTCATCTAAACCTTCTGTGGATGTCACTTTTAACTGAAAATAGTAATTAAATTAAGACCCACATTCGGTCTATTATTTGAGAGGGAAATCAAGGAATATGTCAAAGTAGCACATAATATAATAGGACATGAAATTATTAGTCTCCCTTAAGAAAATCAGATGTGCTTGCTAAAAGCGGTGATTAAACTAATAATGTTCCGACATAGTACTACGTTTTCTAGACATAGTATTATGTTTTCTAGGGAAAGAAAGTGTTTTCTCAGCATACAAGTGGCAAAATGGGCAGTCAAGCCGGCTTGCCAGTCCAAGCTTGGGTAAAAACATTTGGAGTCCATTCTTGTAGCTTAGCTACCATATACATTTTCGCTTCATTTCAGCTCCTTTTTTCATTTTGCTTAATTCACGAATTGAATGCCATTCCGTTGATGGCTTAAGTTGTCACAAAAATTAAGAAAGATGATATGTTAACATTAACGCTTAACTTGTTGTCAAATATTATATAAAATGGTAGCAAAGATGACAATGCTTGAAGATTGTTATTATGTTTTTGTTCTGAAATTGCAGGAAGAATTGGATGGGCTTGCTACCAATGTGCTCTTCCGATCTTTTAAGATTTACTATGTATTAAATCAGGTTAGTTTGTTTTTTGTCTATATTTTGGTTCATGTAGCATACATTTGATGAACATATCCTCATGCAATTGACGTGCACAGATAATAATATTCTGCAGTTGATATTTGATAAGATTTCAAATTTCTCATCCCTCACAAAATTATTTATGTTCTGTTCTTGATCATGATGCCCACGAAATTATACGAATTTTAGCAAGCCTCTAACGTAACTCATTGTCTAATCTCTATAGCCTCCTGAGGTATGGAATGGTGGAGTCGGTTTTGTATCCAAGGAAATGATTCAAACTCACTGCCCTGCACCGGCATCTGACATTCAGGTTAGGAAATCTACAGTTGCAATATTCTGTTTGCGTTGCTAAATACGCATATAACTTTGCCATTGTTTGTTGGTAGCTAGACTAGATAGATCAATGAACACAATATACTCGAAAAATTTTCATTTTGTGCAGATACTGAGATGTGGTCCACCTCCTATGAACAAGGCCATGGCTGCTAATTTAGAAGCTCTTGGATATACCCCCGAGATGCAATTCCAATTCTAATCATTGCATGAGATTCTCTCCCGTTTATTTTTATTATTATTGGAAAAATAGTTTTGTTAGATTGTTATCAAGGATGTTCTCTCTTCAAATAAATTTTGGACCATCTTCCTTCTAATTCAGTGCTTGATTTTGCCCTGGACTTAGCTAAAATATCATACTAATATAAAATATGCAAATGAAAATGATTATAAAATTTGATAATGAATTCACTAGAGGCATTAAGAGGATGCATTTTATTTGAAGCCTTTTTTTCTTTTTAAGTGGATGACTTTGATCAATTTTATAGAATATACTAAAATAACTTCTAAGGGTTTTTCAATATGTTTTGGTCATGATCCTAAACTAGTTAGGAATTTAGTGAAACAAGGAGGGGATGCAAGCACGTAAAGAAAACACCTTTTCGTTAATGATAAAAGTTACATGCCAATTCTTTTACAAATTAGCCCTAAATCTAAAACCAGCTACGTGATTTTAGATCACTTTTGTTTTTTGTTTCTATTTATTTATTTATGGACAGTTATTATAGTTTGACGTATACAATAGCCTACCCAATTAGCCTGCGTTGTGCAATTCGTTAAAAATGTTCACAAAATGTTTTACAAACAATGTACTTAGCACGATCTTCACAAAATGTTTTACAAACAATGCACTTAGCACGATCTTGCTTTTCAATACACACATTACTTTTAAAATCAATAACAATCACATAGGCCATATGTCTTTTCATATAACTTTTTGTCCAATTTTCTTACGAGTAGCATTTTCCAAATAGCTTCACTACTTTCTGTTACCGTTCAATCCGACGTGAAGGCTGAAGGTTCCTTCAAACTTTATGGACCGTCACATGTAGAAAGGGAAAGTGGAAAGACTACATTGACAATAGACAATTTCATCTTATCATAGAGGATAACGTTATAAATTCACCCCATCTTGTATACACTCCACATCCACCCCATTAATAAATTGCTTATATATCACGACAATTTCATAATAATTTATTAAATCTCCAAAAAAAAAAGTGACATTAAATGTCGACCATAGTGATGAAAATAATTTATTACTGACCCGTAAAAGCTAAGAATATGGCCTGTGCTTTAGAACAAGAAACAACCTACATAGTGATGAAAATTCTAGCTATAAAACCTTTGCTGATCAAACAAAAAAGCACAAAAAGCTGCTGCAGGAAAAAAGAAATATATATCTCCCAATTTTTATGTCCTAACAATAATTAATCAAGTCGTAGGTCGCAGAATTTGACCATCAGGTGCCGCAAACCTCAACACGGCCTTCCAGTGCATCAGATATGGAATGGTGCTGGAGAATAAATGTCATCTCGTCGAGGAATTTGTCACAAAACCCATTTCGCGCTGCTTGTGCTCCACTTCAGTTAGAACACACGGAAGCATGTAGACATGGCACTCTCCATTGTCAAGATTACACTATAAAAAGGAAAATTTTGAAGAAGACAATTTAGAGTCCAAGCACTAATTCATGTACTATCAACTTGGCAAGTAGATTTTTCACATGATAAAATCTAGACAGAATTCTGTCCCAAGGAGAAGTCCAAACAGAAAAAACTGGAAAACCAGACATAGATTTGGCAATACTACTAGCTTATACCTTTGTTGCCCAAGAGAGAGAGTGCCATCAACCATGAGTCCATGGAAAATCTTATTCACATCATGTATTCACGATCCAATTTTGGCCTCTCCATTTACAACTGCACTTTCACTTTTAATGGAAATGTTGCTTACAGCTTTGTTACTACTCTTTTTTGGCTTCTCTTTGTTAGTTGGAGTTCCATCCTTTTCAGGAGTTACTAATTTTTTGACAAACTTCTCATCTGTGACTGCTGCCTTACTTTTGGAAGGACTTGCGACTTTAATAGTTGGACTACTGACTTGGGTTGGTTCAGCATTTTCTACTGCTGCAGCACTTTTCGTACTAGAAACTTTTTTCAGCTTACTCTTCTCAGGACCCTTCTGTGAGGTTGTTGTACCTTCCTTGGCAAGGTCACCAGTATCTTGTGTTGTCTTTTGCTTCTCTGGGTCGGGATCGGGAAGTAATGCGCGATGGCTTAAACGAAGCTGCCCTTTCTCATTGATCTGTATCATATGCTCATGTAAATAATTCTTGCAATGAGTAATGTTATAGATCTAAAGATGCACCTTGAGAAATACATCAAATTTTGATGTAAATAAACGGTTCTGTGTCGGAAAGAGAGAATCTGGATTCAAACTTCAAGAGGCCATGGTTGGATCAGGAAGGGAAATCCAATCCGTAGAAGGTGACTCCGATGTAATTCATTAGAGTAAAACAGTTACTAGCAGGCAACAATCTCGAGGCAACCAAAACTGTGGTAAGGTTTTGGGAAAAAAAAAAAAAAAACTTTTGGTAGATGCTTGGGCAGCTTTGTACAATATAATGTCAGTCTACCTCTTCCTATATCCCAATATTTTAGTCATGACATGTAGCAGAAAAGGGGGCAGTCGACATTGACACAGTAAAACTGAAGAACTGTGCAATTGCAACTTAAAAGGGGAAAATGCTTCAAACCTCAATGAGCTTAACATCAACACGATCCCCAACTTTGAAAACCTGTAAATTAGCAGTAATAAGAAAGTCAGTACATCATGGTCTTCCTAAATTTGGTCGAAATACCGAGGCCCAGAATACTTACATCTTCTGCTTTTGCTAGCCAATTTGTGCTCAACTCACTAATGTGGCACAGTCCCTGCAGTGCGTGAAATTATGACCAAGCATCAAACAGCAGCAGTGATGGAGATACTATGCCAATGTCATTACAAAGAACAAATTTTAATGATACACTGTATATAGCACACAAGTTTTGAGAAGGAAATATATATACCTCTCGGCCAGGAGAAAGTTCGACAAAAACTCCATAAGGTGCAACGGATTTGATCTCGCAGTTCCTGAACGTGAAAATAGTGTGAGACCTGATTCTAGTTAATCAGTATACTAAGATCAATTGTAGATTTGTAGTAGTACACTGGCAAAGCAAAGAATACAAAGATAAGCACTAAAGATCAGTCTCAGCAAATTCATAGAGTAAATGTCATGGCTTCAAAGATTTTTGGCATCAGAAGTTCAGCTGATACAGCTCTGAAATAACCAAATCAACCACTTTAAGCAATCGTTCCTTGTACAGAAACGTTGTTATAACCCGGAGAAAAAATGAGTGTCAGAATGAGACCTATAAATATCGCCAATTTTTGGTACCGATGTCAGGTTACTAATAATTGCTTTGGACTTCTCCAAGCTTGATAAATCTTTGGCTGTTATCTTCACCTGCATGCACATATGATAGATTACATGGTTCAAGACGAACTAATTATTGTGGTAAAAACTGGAAGATGAAGTTCTACTCTCAGCATACAGTTCCATCATCTTGAGTTTCAATCGATTCAACGCCAGTCTCTTCAATAATACTCTTCACTTTTTTCCCACCAGAACCTATGATTAGGTTAATTTTATCTGGTTTGACCTACAGTAAGAGAAAGGGAGTTTTGAGAAAAATAAATAAAAAATACTGCAGTCAGAACATCAATAAATAAAGTGGACATCACCAGAATGACAAACCTTCATGACATGGATTATAGGAGCATACTTCGACAGAATTCTTGAAGGAGGAGGAGAACATTTCAACATCTCGGCTGCAAAAGAGAATCCAAAAGGTACGAGTTCTTAAGACAGGAAATGATAAGGAAATGATATTGATATTTAATGCATATACTGATTTATAAGCCAGTGCTGAGTGATTAGACATCGACAAAGCACCAATATGTTTATGCAAAAAGCAAGAGCACTTATTAGAACCCATTACATATATAAGGATGAATAAAAAATTCCTAACACACTGAATTATAGTATTAGATTCTAAATTCCAGGAGCTGCATGGCACTTTCACCCACGGTACTTGAAAAAATGCAACTGCAAGGATATTTGGGTAAGAAATTAGTGAGTGGCCACGATTAACATTTTTACGGGACGAACAAACAATCAAGACAAACTTTTAGGCTCTTAGCAAACAGCAAATAATGTTTGTATGGATAAATAGATTTATAATCAAAGGACGCACAGCTGGCTGACACAAACTTTTCAACAAACTCCAGGAGCAACGTTATTTTTCCTTAGGAGAGGGGATAGTTGTTTCCAATTTGATCTCCTCCATTCAATTTTAGGCCAATCAGCTAATGAACCCAAATTTGTCATGTTTGTGACACTTACCAAGAATATGCTTTCGACCTTCCTGTGCTTGCAGAAGTGCTTGCTTCATAACTGGCAAAGTGATTCCCCCTACCTGCCATCAAACAAATTAGACACATGAGAGCTGGGTAATGAGCATTCAAAGTGACTAATAGTTAGGGATTTCAAAAATCCCAGCCAGCTCGGGCAGGACATGTCCAGAGCCTAACTCAAAGCAAGTCCAAGAAAGCCCCAAATTTTTTGGGTCGAAGCTGAGCTTGCAGCTTGTCTCTTTTGCTAGCCAAGCCCCACCAGTTCACAGCTTGCATTCCTCTCTCCCCTTTTTCTTTTGGGTTTTGTGAGGCTGTTTGGGGGGGGGGGTTCGTTTTCAGCAAGCAACTCAACCAGGCTGGGAGTC
>CAVNYN010244396.1:0-16550 GCA_963692815.1 Nyctanthes arbor-tristis | reverse complement strand
AATCAAACAGTTGGAGGTGCTTGAGAACTTCCACATGGATTTCTAATAAATTTTTTCCTACTGTGTTTTCTACATAAGTTAAGCACGCCTGTTTGATCTCCACCTGCAAGAAGAACTGAAAAAGCCCAACTACCAAATTGAGGGAATAATCTACCCAATTGGAGGACGAGAGAAACGCGTACCAGTAACTCCAATCTAATCGAGCTTGTCAATCACCACTGTCATGGAAGCACAGGAACTCAATGGATGACGAACCAGTGTCTTCGCGTTGCAGAGATTAGGGAATGGAACTCAATGTTTAATGGTAATAGGGAGGGGGCGAGGAAAGAGAACGTTGAGGGAATTGCTTTGTTTGGATAGGTGGATAGGAGTTCCAATTATTATTGTGAGATAAATTTAGGCCGTTAGATTATTATGGTTGGTAAGCCGAACTGTCCATATGTATATATATATATATATATATATATATCGGAAATGGATATCAGCTTCCAGACGACACACCAGGAACCTTACTTCCTTCTTTGCATTCTTTGTCGACTAAAGCTTATCGAAAGTAATCTTAAATGGGTAAACTGTTAATCACCTTATCAAGCAACAATCATCAGCTGCTAAAAGTCTCAAACTTGCATGCATAGACCACAATAAAAGTAACCGTCCAATGTGAGTTCAATTAATGAAGTCAACTAATTAAATCCTAATCAATTAGCCATGTTCAGTACACAAATAGTCATATGTTTGAACTTTGAACCTAGAACTCTAGCTGTGTTGCAGGCAGACTATTTGTTGAGCAACAGTAAATACTAAATACACTCAAGAAGAACTGCGATAAGCTTTTGACTTTACAACAATGAAGTACTGCTGATAAGATTATCATATAAGTTCCGCCCCATATAGACAAATTAATATATCTGATAGCTTAAACTTTTAAAAGACGTGTTCGAGTTCCATCTGAGTCGTTGATTCCTATCAATTGCTTACACTGAAATTTAAATGCCATGTTAGTTTGAGATAGTTTTGACTTTCTTCTCTTTAAAATAATCTTGAGAAGGAATCATTTCAGGTAAACTCTGAGAGATGCCAAATTGCATAAATTTAGGATACAGATCTCAGTATATGTAGTCCAAAAGCAATAATATTACAGATGGTTTAATGTGTATTATCTTGATGTACATTGTAAAGAGTATGATCTGTTTTGTTGATAGTAGGTGATTGCAGCTTGTTGGATCTTACTCTTCTGCTCATTGGAGATGATAATGCTTCATCAAGAATGGACTGTAATTCAACTTGATCGATTGCGTAAACTAAAAGTAATTCCACCATCCCCCTTTTCTGGTGAAGCTTCTGAGTTTACGGAGATTCATACTCAATTAATTAGATGACACAAATTGACATTATAATATGGCATTAAAAATATGCAGTTTTAGGAGGAATTTGAGCTTTCAAAATTTATAAATTCCTCTTCACTATTTACAATCTTCCTCTTAATTTGGGGGAGAAAAGGAGACTTCAATGGACCTTTTTCTCTTCTTCATTTCCATTTCATGTCTAGTTGCAGTTGCTACATCTTATAAACAGGTAACAACTATCTGTGGAGCCTAATCTTACTGTATAAATATCTTTGCATACTTTTTCCAAAGTAACACTATTGTTGTCCGGCATTATTAACTCGATTAATTGTTTCAATGATTGTTGATCACAGTGGCATCAAGAAGAGATGTATTCATCTTCGAAAGACTGGCTAAATCACGGTGGAAATATATACAACAGAAGATATGCCGAAGGTGAAACCAAGATTAACCCTTTAACTGCTCATAAGCTATGTCTCAAGTGGGAATTCTACGCGGGGAACAACATATCAGCTACACCGGCAATTTACAAAGGGATAGTCTATTTCCCCAGCTGGAATGGATACCTTTATGCAGTGAAAGCCTCTGATGGCTCTCTCGTGTGGAAAAAGAACCTGCGAAAACTCACTGGACTTAACACAACTCTGTCAACAATTCTTCGTTCTGAATTTCGACTCTTGTCCCGGGGTACTCCATCAATAGTTGATGATCATGATATGCTAATTATTGGGATTTATGGACCAGCTTATGTTATTGCCCTCCAGCGCACAACAGGAAAACTTATTTGGAAAAAGCAAGTCGATAGACATCCATATGCTCTTATCACGATGTCTGGAACCTACTACAAGAAGTAAGTTGTACTAAGTTTAAAAGGCTAATTTAAAAAGCTAACCAATGTAGACATTTTAAGACTTGCTAGAAGCATCTTGAACCCGTTTTAGTGCATGTTGAGCTTACAATGTGACGTCGTTTTTCATTTGACAAGGCTTTCTATGTGGGAGTATCCCCATTGGAAGAAGGTTCACCTGCCGAGAATTGTTGCGTTTTCGTGGTAGTTTTGCCACATTAGACATCAAAACGGGCGTCATATTATGGAAAACCTATATGCTTCCAGACAACCATGGCAGGATGGGAGGCTACTCCGGTGGCGCAATTTGGGGGAGCAGCCCTTCAATAGACTCACGCTGAAACCATGTATATATTGCAACAGCAAATCTATACTCTGCTCCTAAAGAAATTGAAGGATGTCAGGAAAGAGAGAATATTCAGACTACTCGAATCCACCCTGATGCTTGTATTGAGCCCGATAACCATTCAAATTCTATGCTTGCTTTGGATTTGGACTCGGGCAAGATCAAGTGGTACAGGCAGCTTGGAGGGTATGATCTGTGGCTCATTTCTTGTATGGATCCATTCAACCCCAATAGCCCCACTCAGGGCCCCAACCCTGATGCTGACTTTGGGGAGGCACCAATGATGCTGAGCATATATGTTAATGGCAGTAAACTCGACATTGTTGTAGCCGTCCAGAAGAGTGGATTTGCTTGGGCACTGCGTCGAGATAATGGAAACATCGTTTGGTCTACGTTGAGTTGGTTTTCCTACAAAAGAATTTGTGGTACTCTCACGAATCTTAGAGTATCAAACTCAATACACTGGCTAGTAGTACTAGAAGTGGTCTGTTTAGCCTATACGCTTGTTTTGGTTTACAATGGAAAAGCAAGATTTTCTGACTGGAAGTGGGATAAATACAGGAGGCTGGTCCGGGAGGTCTTGCCGGAGGAGGCATGTGGGGAGCTGCTACTGACAAGATAAGGGTCTATACCGGCATTGCCAATTCAAATAAAAAGAATTTCACTCTTTTACCATCAAAGAAAGTCATAACTTGGGGAGATTGGGTTGCTATGGATCCTAGTACTGGCCAAGTTTTATGGTCGACAGCTCTTACCAACGACGCGACAACACATCCTGTGACTATTGCCAACGGTGTGCTCTTCGCTGGTTCAACCTATAGAACTGGACCTATATATGCCATTGATGCCAAGAATGGTACAATTCTGTGGTCATATGAGACGGGAGCTAGTGTATATGGTGGCATCTCAGTCAGCAAAGGGTGCATATATGTAGGAAATGGATATCGGTTTCCCACATTCACAGCAGGAACCTCCCTCTTTGCCTTCTGCATTGACTGAAGCTTATTGCAAACAATTCGTTTGGAATTTCGTCATATTGAGTTGCAATCATCAGTTGTTGAAACCTACTTTTCAACAAAATGGGCGGTCCAATTTGTTTTGAATTAATGAACTAAATTAATGTTCAAGTCAACCAAAACTTATAAATGATTTGTTCTTGAATCATATCTTATTCCAATCCAGAAGAAACCAAATTTAGATAGTGATCTGTTTGAACGTATGAATATTATATACCTGTTACTGTGCTCAGGGGTATTGGTTAAGCAACAATAAATAGAACAAATAAATAATTATAAAGAGATCAGTTTTTGACTTTACAAAAATGAGGAAGAACTGGAGATGAAGATTATCAGTAAAAGTTACGTGACATTGCGTCAGGTATAAAGAAATTAATACATATATATAACAGCTTAACCTTTTAAATGATGTGAATGAACTCTATCTGTTTCTTTTCATCCTGTTTTGCAACATAAAATTAGAGGAAGACTTGCCTCTTCTAGAATAATAAAGTTGTTTAAGGTTCTATCGCTATGGCTCTCTACAAGACGAACAACAATATTTTCGTGATCCTCTGTGTCTTAGGTTGCCTTGTCGTCCCTGCTACCACCAGTCCAGTTGTAAGCCTCTTCCTCTCTCTCTCTCTCTCTAAGTTTTCCACACATAACAAGCACATAATTGATTGCCTCACCTAGTAGAAGCTTAAGCTGTTATGTTTCTGCCTTGACTACTTTTATGGTGATTGATTCCAGTTGCATGGAAAGAAATACCATTCTTCAGGAGACTGGTTGAACCATGGCGGTGATATATATAACCGTAGATACGCCCATGGTGAAAACAAGATTAGCCCATCCACTGTTTCTCGTCTACACCTCAAATGGAAATTTTATGCTGGGAAAGACATAACAGCAACACCATCAGTATTCAATGGAACACTGTATTTTCCTAGCTGGAATGGATATCTTTATGCAGTCAAAGCACATAATGGTTCTCTTGTTTGGAAAAAGAATGTGGCAAAGCTTACGGGCATAAAATCTGATATCATCAGGAGGCTCGTTGGTAATATTAGCACAACAATATCAAGAGCGACTCCGACAATTGTGGACGATATGCTAATTGTCGGGATATATGGACCAGCTTTCGTTTTTGCAGTCAAACGAGCAACTGGAGATCTCATCTGGTCTACACAACTTGACAGTCATCTTGCAAGTGTTATCACAATGTCTGGTACTTATTACAAAGGGTAAGTTGTGCCGTTTCTTTGTTACTCTGGGTCTTATGGTGTTGTTTTCCCTTAATTCAAATTTTGGCTCTTTTTTACAGAGCATATTATGTTGGAACATCTTCACTTGAAGAAGGATTCAGCATCAAGAATTGCTGCAGATTTCGTGGCAGCTTTTCCAAATTAGATGCCCGAACAGGTACCATTTTGTGGAAGACTTTCATGTTGCCCAACAACCATAACAAGACTGGAGGATATGCAGGAGCTGCCGTGTGGGGGAGCAGCCCTTCAATTGATGCTAAAAGAAACCACGTTTACATTGCCACTGGAAATCTATACTCCGCCCCAAATCATGTTTTAGAATGCCAAGAAAGACAGAATAACGAGTCATCAAGTCCCCCTAGGCATCCAGATGAATGTGTTGAGCCTGATAATCATTCTGATTCAATGTTAGCCCTTGATATGGACTCTGGAAAGATTAAGTGGTATAGGCAGCTTGGAGGTTATGACGTGTTTTTCATTGCATGTATAAATTCTTCAACCCCAAGTTGCCCTCCTGGCCCCAATCCAGATGCTGATTTTGGTGAGGCGCCAATGATACTAAGCAGCCGTGTTAATGGAACTAAACGAGACATTGTAGTAGCAGTACAGAAAAGTGGATTTGCTTGGGCTCTGGATCGCAACAACGGGGAGATAGTCTGGTACACGGTAAGTGTTGTTGAATTCAGTGTTTCTTATTATTGGCTATTGTAACCAAAATCAGGGCCTAATCACTCAAGAATGAAAAATATTAGGAGGCTGGCCCTGGTGGCTATGTCGGTGGAGGAACATGGGGAGCAGCAACTGATAAAAAGAGGGTCTATACAAGCATTGCAAACAGCAAGAGACAAAACTTCACTCTTCAGCCCTCAAAGAACGTCACTATCGGCGGAGGATGGGTAGCAATGGATCCAAAAACCGGCAGGATCCTATGGTCAACTGCCGTACCAGACACTTTGTTCACCAATCCTGTCACGGTGGCAAACGGTGTCCTGTTTGCTGGTTCAGTTTATCCAACAGGACCCCTATATGCCATTGATGCCAAAACTGGGAAAATATTATGGTCAAATGTAACTGGAGCTACCATATATGGTGGTGTCTCAGTGAGCAACGGGTGTTTATATGTAGGGAACGGATACAAAGTCTCGCTGGGTGCATCAGTTTCAATCTTCACTTCAGGCACTTCACTTTATGCCTTTTGTGTAGACTGATATTGCAAGTCCTCTGCGTTAAGAATAGCTATGATTCAATTAATGGATCTGAAATAAGAGTATAGTTTTATGTCCTGTGTTCTTTCTGGCATTATACATTGAATGGTAATTAGGTTAATTTTTACCTTAAACCAAGAAATAATATTAAAAAAAGACATGATTAACCATCTATCTGAATACCAGACCAATGGTTGTGGCTTTGCATAAAATAATTTGGATCTAGTCAACCTTATTGAATAATATCAGCTTCTGATCTCACAAACCAAGTAGAACCGGTCTGTCTGACTCAGGCATTTATCATAGATTTATGTTACCGATCTGAAGAAATCAAGGCTTCATTTCCATGGCGCACCACAAGACAAATAACGATAATATTTTCTTTCACCTCTGCATTTTATCAGTTTTCCTTGTCATCTCTGCTACTGCTAGTCCAGAGGTAAGTTCTTGTCTCTCTATCTCCAGGCTCCAGCTGCAGAAATCTGCATCATTGCATTTTTCTTTGTGGAAGAACTGACTTTTGGCTACTCTTATGGTGACTGATTGCAGATGCATAGAAGGAGACACCAATTGAGAACATCCAACTTCAGAGACAACCAACCCGAGACACCGATTACTCCTTCAAATCATCCTGAACTACAACTCCAATTGGAATCCTATGCCGGGAAAGATACACCAGCCACAACAGTTATACCAGCACTATACAATGGAATGATCTATATTCCAAGCTGGAATGGATATCTCTATGCAGTAAACATAATGGGCGGTTCTGTTATTTGGAAAAAGAATCTGGATGAAGTTACCAGCGGCCTTAAATCAGATACTTTCAGGCATACTCTTAAGACGAACACAACTGTATCTTTGGCAACTCCGGTAGTTGCGGGTGATGTGCTAATTGTCGGAATATATGCACCAGCGGTTGTTTTTGCTGTCAATCGACTGACCGGAGATCTCCTCTGGTCTACACAGATTGATAGCCATCCAACCAGCGTTATCACGATGTCTGGTACATATTATGACAGGTGAGTTGGTCAAAAATTTTTTGGTTTCTCTATAGAAACAAGAGGATAAGTTAGGTTCATGTGGTTTCTTGCAGAGCATTTTATATTGGAACATCTTCATTAGGAGAAGGCTTAACGGTCGCAAATTGCTGCACATATCGGGGTAGTTTAGCCAAATTAGATGCTTGTACAGGAGCCATTTTGTGGAAGACCTTCATGTTACTGGAAAACCATAACAAGACCGGAGAATATGCAGGAGCCGCCTTGTGGGGGAACGATCCTCTGGTTGATCCTCAAAGAAAGCTAATATACATTGCCACCGGCAATCTATATTCAGCACCTAAACACGTTTTCGACTGTCAAGAAAGATGGAAGAATGCGACTTCTCCTAAGCCATATAAATGCAACAGCCCTGAAGATTGCTCAAACTCGATATTAGCCATTGATATGGACTCTGGAAAGATCAAGTGGCGGAGGCACGAGCTCTGGGGTTATGATAGGTATTCCCTTGCATGGATAAATTCTTTAAACCCCAAATGCCCGGCTACTGAATTTGAAGTGCCAATGATGGAAGGAATCTATATTAACGGAACCACCATACGAGATATTGTCGTTGCACGACATACAAGCGGGTTTACTTTGCCTCTTGATCGCGATACAGGGGAGCTAGTTCTTCACATTGTAGTCAATCAGTGCCCGACCCGCTATGAATAATTAGGCATACTTTCAAGAAAAGTAGCTTCTATGCTGAAGTGTCGGTTATGAAAAGTTTCCGTGTATCTTAAATTAAAGAAAAAGTCAGAGACAGCCTGTTTAAAAAGTTTCTACTCTTCTTTTTGATGCAAGGCCTTTAATAATGCATACAACATTTCACATTCTTGGTATTACACTGTTCACATTTGACATTCGATACAATATACAAAAGAGGATTGAAGGGAATCAATTAAATAAATAAGAAAATAAGATGGCATAAATAAAATACAACAAATGTGCAAGGAGCAAGGTCCTCGATTTTATAAACAAACCCGATACACTAACCTCAAATCCATCTATTTCAGGCAGTAGAAATGAGTTTGAAACGACTGGTATCTTCCACAGGCACAAGAAAATACATCACGAGCAGCTTATGATAAAGCGCACACATGTTATATTGAACTGGTAGACAGAGAACGCAGGTGATGACTAACGACTATACAAACATTACCCCAGCCACGAAAACAAGTGAAAGATCCATGGTAACAAACAGATGTGAGTTACCAGATCCATTTCATCTTTTACAGCAGGCTCTGCATAACTATAACAAACGACTACACAGTCACACCACAGCTTCAAGATATTCCTAGCAGTCACACTCATCTCTTCCACCCCGGTTGAAGCACTTTATCTGTAGATGATGCATACAATTGGGAAATCATTCAGAATGCAGAAACTCGAGAAATTCAAAAGCATAAGTTATATATATGGAAATAAAGAGTAGAAAGCTGCTCAAAATTAACTTATATACCATGTAACTGGGATAATGAAAACAATAATTTACAAGTTGCGGTCTTCACCAACATCATGCTCAGAATGAAAGTCATGGGAATATTTATTGTTATATATCCTTTTTATTATTTATAACAAGAGACTAATGGGATTATCCTGTTTCATGAAATGGACATTATTCACAGTAATAGTAGCTTCAGTAAGCAACAGGACGACCACAAACATTATATAGACAGCACCCATATAGACATTTATAATGCACCTATAACAAAAATAACCAGTGAAACAGAAAAAGAAAGTGTTGACAAATAGGAGAAGCGCAACTGACAAAATTTACAAAAGTAATAAAATTGGAGACAATTGGAGAAGTGCAACAGACAAAATTTAAGAAAGCAATAAAATTCCTCTTACCGTCTCTAGAGGATACTGATGATCTGTTTTTCTTGTTCCCCACCTTGCCATTAGCTTGACCTGGCCTCTGCACCCGAGGTGACAATGAGCTCAATTTGCCATTGGTAGGGGTTGGTAAAGAATGACGACGGACTAAGCCATTTTCAGCACCATCTTCAAACTCTGAAGATCCTTGAGCTCTAAGCTTTGCCTTGGCAGATTCCGTTGCTGCCATATAACTTGGCAAGCTTAATGTGTTCTCGGAAGCATTCTCAGGATACTCCTGCTTTGCTGGAAGATATTTCCTTCTCCCCATTTTCTGCTTCTCTTTCATATTCTGTTCTTCTTTCGGCCTCAATTCCTCATATACAGCTGGAGGTGTTTCCATGTCCCCAGCATTTGTAGAGGAAGGTTCAACTGCAAGGTGATCATCAGTTGCTGCGTCAACTGGTTTGTCCACTGTCAATGGCTTTGAGGGAGCTTCTATTGAAGCTGGTTTGTCAACCTCAACATCCAAACCAACCAGCTTCGACGAGGAATTCACAATCTCTTGATTAAAAACATTAAGAGCTGCAGAACTTGGTACTTCTTTAGGGCTCTGAAGTTGTTTCTCAGTTTCTTTTTCAGACTTTTCAGAAGACATTGCCATTGATGCAGAGACCTTTCTCAAATTGCGTTTCACCCTCTCAAGTTCACCCTGTGGCAGTTCTTGCACCAAGTCTGCCTGAGGATTTGTGAGTGTGACCTTCCTCAGGTTGTTTTTTGGCTTAATTTGATCTAGCGAGGCTATAGCACGATTTTCCCCATTACAAACTGCACCAACCTTTCTTATACTCCTCTTTGACTCCCCAGCTTCTGTTTGAACAATATGCATGCCAGACTGCTTTCGTTGAGATTTTGCATCAGAAATTCTCTTTATCCTTGCTGGTGGTTCCCAGAAGCAGGAAGATGACCAACGCTCAAGCCAGTTCCAGGCAGAATTTGGTTCAACGACATCATACTGAAGGCTTAGGGGCATGGCAATCGGCAATGAGGCAAGAAGCTAGAACAAGCAAAAAAGAATGCAGTTAAATCGTAGGCTAAGGAAATACATTACAGTGGAAATTTTGGTATTATTTCTACATTTCTCTTATTTTTATGCTTCCAAAAGTTGGTTCCACCTAAGAGGACATATTTTGAATGCTTCAGAATTTTGCCTCTATTGTCTGCGCTGGTAAGGGGTTGTATCAAAGAAACGACAGAATTGTGGAAAAGAAAAAGAAATTCAACAATGAGATGTAAACCACATTTAAATAAATAATATGGATAATACTTTCATCACTTCTTCCATTATATTTTGTCAAACAAGTTGCAGATCAGAATCTTCAAAAAGAAGTACTAAAGTGGTGCTTGTTCGTGTAACGGTTTTGCTTAGAATAATGCTATGTAGCACTACTGGTGCTAAGCACTAGTCTATGTGCTATTAAATGATAAGTTAAGTTAAAGACAAGCACATGTGAGCCACTTGGTTTAACTAATCATGTGATGCCATGTGGACTAGTGCATGGCACCAGTAAAGCTATATAGCATTGCTCGATTGATTACTAGAAGGAATTAAGAGTTTGTTTGGGAGAGATTTTTGTTTGAGAAAAAATGATAAACTTTGGGGAGAATGTCTAGTTAAAAATTAATGGAACGTTGTTGGAATAGACAATTGGGGTTGAAAATGAGGTTGGGGAAAAATAAATTTTTATCCCAAGTAAACCCTGCCTGAATATAACTCTGAGTGAGAGATGACTGAAAAAGACTAATGCTTCCTTTAATAACTTGACTAGTAGATTCATTGAAAAGACAGACACATTTAGCCCTTCAAGGGCTCAAGAAAACGCAATATACCTTGGAGATAAATGCATTTGTCACTAGCTTTCCCGACATAAGAGATGAATTTCGCACTGATAGGGATACATCTGCCATTTTAGCATCCTGTTTATGCACAAAAAGATGAATATTTAAAAATGACCTTGCAATCTTGATAATAATCACAAAATAAGAAAATAGAAAGAAAATAGCATATCCAAGGGAGAAAAGGAATTTAAATGCCAACAGATGATTTGTCTTATCTACTTGTTATACCCAAAATTAAATACTCTGCTCAACGTACTAGCAAGTACATGTGTAGCGTACACACAAGAAAGAGAAAATAAAAACAGATTTCGATGTTATGTTGTTACTCAAAGTTACCTGAAGCTCTCTTGAAGTGTGCTTAACCATCATTTTATGGTTAGGATCTGCAAGTCTGACCCTCTGTCCACGAGCCCAAGCCTGCAACTTAACAATTGATCGCATGCAATGTAAAGTAGCAACTGCCTGCCTCCTAACCAAATGCCCGCGAATAAGTGCCTGTAGCCTTATTATACCTTTTAGTGCCTGAAAAGCTCGACGAGCCTGCAAATATAGTTGATGATTGAATCAAGACATTCAGTGATATTGTGCATTATCAAATAGAATAAGCAAATCATACTTCTCGAGTGCAGTTTTCAACAGTGATTTTTTGCTAAACTCATGAATAAAGATTTTAGGAAAAATTAATGAATGAGAAGAGAATGCACAAACGTTTTAGCAAACCCAGGTCAACCATTAAGTTTTAAGTAAAATGGCCAAAATTATTGGGAATGACCGTGGGGAAATGTACTTAGAAACTATCATGCATATAGCATATCCATCAAAGAAGTCTCACTCCAGATAACATTACCAAGTAACCCCTGAAGGCAGCTTGTGCTTTCGTGGCTGCTTGCTCTTGTATTCTTCGCTCAGCATCATCAGATGAATTTGACAACATGGTTCCTTGCAAGTCCATAATTCGATTATTAGGCAATAAAGCAGCATCTTCACATGGAAAACTGGCAGGTGTACCCTTCTCATATTCAAGATTTTCTGTACCTCTATCAGTGGCCTGATATGGCAGATCTGAGACCAGTGATGCATTTACAGTGACATCTCCAGTTGGTGCAGCAGTCCCTTTCTCAACATTAACATTCTTCTCATAGAATAATAGCTTAGGTAAGCATAACGCATTATTGGCGCAAGAGCAAAATAATAACCATTGACTAAGAATCGAGATAAAAAAAAAAAAAGCAATAACAGAATACTTGATCTTGTCAGCACGTACATTATAAAGTTGAACTCACATTGATTTTTTTTTTTTTTTTTGGCAGGAAGATATATAAAAGATTAACCAAATACATATGGTTAAAGAAGAAAGAAATTGGAGATGAATTAATATCCCCATCAAGTAAAAAGTGGGATACTGAAAATTTTCTCAATCTATCAGGATTTGTGGGTGTGACAACTCACTTTTAAATAATTGAATTTTAAAGTTAAAAGGGGCCAAAATTATGAGGAATAGGATATTTGATCAATAAAACCAAAATGAATCCCAGAATCATGTCAGTGGTAGATTAATAATTGGAAATAGCATAAGTCAAAAGAACTCACTGTGTATCACATAAAGTTTTGTTTTAAAATATAGAATAGAAATCAGGCAAAAAGTTTTGAAAAGTTTTGTCTCAAAGCAAACAGTAACATAACCACAAGGTTGCAGACAAAATGAAATAAGATTAGCCAACATAACCACAAGGTTGCAGACAAAATGAAATAAGATTAGCCAACAGCATACTTTGTATGAATTAGACTTTGAAGACTTTTTTCCGAAAAGGACAGTCTTGATCCACTTTCCAGGAGATTTCCCCATTGCTACCAGCCACCAATAGAAAGAGTGTCTCTCAATTCAGGTCCTGCACTATTTTCAAAAGATCACGCCTTGAGTTACATGGCCGCAAGTTGCAACCTCTACTCATATGAGGTTCCAAGGAAAAATAGCGTGAGATGAGTTTATAGCTTATTATGCAATTTGGTTGTCTTCTATGGCTTGCGTAGCTAATCAATCTTGTGTTCAAAGAAAATAACCATAGAAAGGTGATGTTTAAATTGAAACAAAACACAGAGAGAACAAAGAAGTCTAATTTCCTCGTATCAATTTAATTTGACAGGCAATCATACCATCCCTGGCAATGCGATCCCAAAGAAAATAACAACATTCTGCTCTTTAAACAGAAGAATTGGACCAAAATTTAGTTCCATTTGGACAAAATGAAATTCACTTAATTTTACATAGGATGCATCTTGTTGACATAATTACATATAAGATATTATATTTAGAGAATAACTAGCTAAATAAGGTAGAGCAATTAAAATCTGTTTCCAGTAAACACTAGAACCCAACCGAGATCTGTACTAAACTCTCCAGAAGCCCAAAATTGAAAATTCCCTCGTACGTATGCAAATAAAGAAACAGCAGAAAACAAAAGGAGAGAAAATTTTGTAATGTGGCTTAGATCTGAGATTTTCCACACCTGACAAAAAAGGGTCTATTCATTCAAATTAAGATCCCGCAACTGAATATTTTTTTTCTGACAGCCAGCAAAATACATAAAAGGGAAAACTTGGACGATGAGTCCCAAATGGGAAACCAAGTTATAGGTACTTAGACCAAAAAAGAAAAAAAAATGTAACAGGCAAGAATTTCAGGCGAATGCTTGATTAAGATAGAAGTAAAAGTTAGAGAGAAGAAAGCAATCCATCGTCGAAGGCCCCTACCTTGAAGTACTTTGATGCACTCATGGGCCATGGCAAGGAAAATGGACCCTCTCCTCACTTACTCCATCACTCCATTGTTTACAGTAATTTCTCTCTCTAATTGCACCAATGGACTGACACGAAGATGGTGATATATATGTTATTATTATACGACAAACTGCGTACTTAAAAATTTGGAGATAAAAGCACGGGTACGAATACGATGTGCTCCAAAACAATCTGAACAAGTTTAGTAAGTACAGTGTTGTGCGGTGGCTTAACTAATACAGCGTTATACGGTATATGTCGAGTTTGTCGACTGAAGATTGGAATGCAACAAATAGAAGAAAGAAAGTTATATATATTTGAATGCAAGAAGAGGAGGAGAAGGAAGAATGGGTGTCACCTAGGGTGGGTTTGGGTTTCAGCTTTGGGCGAGGGTTTGAGGAAAAATTCAGCTACTCGTCGGAAATTTTCTCAAGAGTTTGGGCTTGTACTCCACTACAATCGGCAATGAACAAATGATCCATGATTTGTATATGATAATAATACCTTATTTCATAGTTTAAATTAATGTATAAACAACTGCACATAAAAATTTGGTGAAAGGTCAAAATTTTATTATTTACGTAACGTCTTTTTGCACGATGTCTTGGAAATACTTCATTTCAGAAGCAATCATAATCTCCTCTTCCTTTGTACAATATGATTATTAACTATAGAGTTAGAACAATAGCAGAACATTGCATGGTTCACAACTCTAGATGTGAGTTCACATTAATAATGAGGGATAATAATGTTTTTAGATACATTATTATGCAAAGAAGCAATATAAGTCGATATTTATAAATTAATGTTAAAAAAACACACAGTAACAGCAAATCCAAAAATGATAACATATTTATCGTGGTTAAGTATTAATGTCTCCACTTATAAAGTAGAAACTACTGCCCGAAAAGAATTTTGTCACATTACCACTAGCAAACTAGCAAAAATTCCATTAGGACCCGTTTGCCACTCCAAATTATCTAAGTCCATTTAACAAACACGATTATACTTGCAAACCAAAACCCCTCAACAGAATAGGTACAAGAAAATGATGGCATAGCAAACTCAGTTAAAAAAATAAAAGAGTCAACATAGCCCGTTATTCGTAATGTCAAATAAATTGTTTCGAATAGAAAAGGTCTTTCATCACCACCGACGCAGTGAGTGAGCGAGATGTTGCAATGGTAGATGAAATATCAAAATCATGAACCACTATGCACGAAAGTCGACACCAACCTTTAAAAGGGTGTTTCTCCACAAGGAAGAGACCATCATGAGACGGGAATCGTAAAAAGTCGTTTAGCAGTCACCAGACATTTTCTTGTTCAATTTCATTATTATTCATCCCTGGAGGCACCGACACACACGCAACAACCTCAGGATATAATAGTCCAGCTATATGTAATTCATTTATATACTGTGCTGCACAAATACAGATTGACAGAGGGTCCAACTCAATGGAGAAGCATATGAAAAAGATAACCGCCATTCCAGCCTGGATGTTTCCCAACAAATAATCAATACCAGACTGTAACTTTCGGTGACATTATTATATATGAAAAATAAAGGAAAAAGAAAACTCATACTAAGTTGAAAACAAAAAGAAATCCCTCATCAAGAAGGAAACATTAACCATAGATATGTAATCAACTGAATTGCACCCAACTGGTATAGTTCACTAGGTGAACCTAAAAAAAGTGCGACTCGCATCCAGGTCTGCTAATGCGCATACAAGATGGCCGCATGTCGTGTGTCAGTTCACCATGTACAAGTCTAAAAATGCAAGATCCCCATTAATAATAACCATCATGAAGCTACGTAAACCATCACGAAGAAGAAATAGACTCGCTGCATTGCTTGAAATTTATTAAAATTGTTCCATACCTCCTACATAGCTTCATGGTGAAAAAATAAAATGTTCCATACACTTTCATGCAATCTCATACAAGATATAGTTATGTACATACAGACATAATAGAACACAGACATGTTTAGATAGAGACACTTGAGAATCCTTGGGGACAATCACATTACGTAACATTTTTAAAAATGTTTTCCCAACAAAGAGTCACTAATGTAGAATTGTACTGCAAGCGCATTTGACAGCAAGAGAGACTAGTCCTACCATGGAGAAAGGACCCTTTGTAACATCAACCTTAAATTATCTATTGCAGTCTTCAGTTACACAATCCTTCATAAGAGAATATCTAATCTGCTGTCCAACTCTGCTCCACAATTTCACGCACCTTCCTATTGTATTCGCGTTTGTTCTCACTAAAGAGCCGTGCAGCTTCAGAGTTGGCAGGTGAGTTGGGATTTGGATCACAGAGTAATGACTGCAATTAATTAAAACAAATAAATTAATTGACCAATGACTACTGAAGTTGCTATAATGAATCTACATGCTCTCCTTGACAACTTTATGTCAACATACGACTCTCTCTTAATAAACTACAATAACTAATGGATACAGTGTTACTTGGGTGAAAATGAAAGATGAAAGGGAGAAGAATCATGAGTTAAACAATATTGAACTACTCAAAAGATATGAGATAACAGAGAGCATTCAACAAAAATTTTTCATTCAAGACCTCGAACTAAAATTGTATAACAATGAAAGTATAACTCAGAGGAATTGAATGCCAAAACAAGAGTCTTCTTAGTTTTCTAAGAGCTATTACTAGGTTGGTCGTTAGAAGCTGACATTATACCTTTATTAAGCATATCATTTCATCGAGCCAATTTTCAAGCACAAGTGATGAGCAATGAAACATAACCCCAGCATACAGATATTATAGATATAATATATGAAATGAAGATTGCATCTTTCCATGTCTTCATTTACTTTCCTGAGACCTCCTTATATTATGCAAAATAAGACCTCTGTAAAGCATCCTATGGAACTTTGATGCAAAAATCTTAGTCGGTTTTCTTATTATTATTATTACTGAACTTTTTTTCCCTTTTTTTTATTATTGCATTTGGTGGTTTTTTTTTTTTTTTTTTTT
>CAVNYN010244395.1:0-52970 GCA_963692815.1 Nyctanthes arbor-tristis | reverse complement strand
TTTTAGTGAATTGGTGTATTACATCATTTATTTGTGTATGTTGAAAAAGATGTACTCTAGGAAATTGATAGTGAAGTCCTCATACAATTTATTACATCATTTATTTGTGTATGTTGAAAAAGATGTACTCTAGGAAATTGATAGTGAAGTCATCATCCAACATAATTAAAGTATGAAAAAGCACAAGGAACAATTTTTTATAATTGTTCCTTGTGCTTTTTCATACTTTAATTATGTTGGATGATGACTTCACTATCAATTTCCTAGAGTACATCTTTTTCAACATACACAAATAAATGATGTAATAAATTGTATGAGGACTTCACTATCAATTTCCTAGAGTACATCTTTTTCAACATACACAAATAAATGATGTAATACACCAATTCACTAAAAGCAACTAAGCAAGCCATATACAAAACAAGGAAAAATCGAAGCAAAAAAAGCCAAGATATCTGTCGATCATCCTTTGTACAGAAAACCAAAAGCCCAAAGCACTTAAGAACATTCATAAAAATAGAAGAATAGACGAGGAAAATGGAGAACCTCAGACTGAATGCCGACTTTCATGGGTCACATTTGCTGGCAATTCATATCTATAATGTTTTAATGTTGAAATTTTGTTGAACTTTCATATTGAACTTGCCGTGAAAATTGTCAAAAGCTTTTCTTCCTATAGTATTTGGAACCTTTGACTCTTCTTTTGAGAAATGAGGTTTCAATTTAATTATTGAGATGGATAATATGAGAGACATGAGATGATGTGAGCATTTAGGTAATTGTGTAAGGTTATTACCTTTTGGTCTTGAGTAATGAGCTGGGTTGAATATTCTTTTGGACTTTAATTTGGAAGCAAACAGAGGCTCTTCCGATCTGTCCGTCCCTGGGCATACGGAGATTAATTTTCTAAAGGGGGTATGGAGATTAGTTTTCAAATACAGTTACAATATGTATTTTAGCAGTACAAATATCAATAGATATAAGTCCTATTAAATTACAATTCAAATAAATAGAAATAAATCTACAATAAGTAGAATAAACGGTCAATATAGGAGAAGTTCAAACTAAAATTCTTTTACTTTAAAAATAAACAAAAAAGTTCAATAAAATAATATCCTGAGTTTATAATCCAATTTATGATGTACTAATTTATTAATCAGAACACAGTAATGGATAACAGATATTCCTTACATGCACATAGCACTTGGCATTTAAAGAAGTGGCGCCGTGGCAGGCCATTGCTAAGGGAAACAAACATTACCCAAATGTGCAGTAGAAACAGAGGCACAAATTGATTAAGAATGGATTCTGAAAGATGACAAAATCGAAATCAAATGTCATACAAGAGCTTCTCAAAGACTTTCATATGTTCAGCTTGGAGTGAGATCGCGACCGACAAGCTCAGATCGGAAGATGGACTCGGCAGCGCAAAACTTAGTCCTTCGTAGGCGATCCCACCGGGCCCCATGAAGATTGGATCTCCCCAACCAAAGTCGGCGTCGTGGATTGGCAGCCTAGCCCAACTTGTTATTCCAAGATTTGGACACCTGAAAGTATGTGCACCGCGAACAAGTGCCTTAAGGTCGGGTTGCAATTCCAAGTAGTCGAGAGCTGATCTCAAGTAATCATTGTCCATACGAGCTAAAGCATCGTGAATTTTGCTAGCGGCGTACCATACAGGCTTTGATCGGAGATCACCAGCTACAGCAATAGGAGTGGCAGTGAAGATTACGTTGCCAAAATAGCCCTTAGGTAGGGGAGGCTGGAGCCTAGCGCGTCCATCGGTTGCAATATAAAGCTTCGTCTCCTGGTCTTCTGGAAGTCCTCGTGCATTACATGCGCAACGCCACACATGCCCCGACATCATTTCGTACGAGCTATAGGTAACTGTATTCCCATCCTCTTTCGACTTGGCTTTCAAGGCATTGAGTTGGTCACGGGTTAATTTAAATATGGATACTGCGGTCTCCGGGGCGGGCTTAGAGTTATCTTGTGGAGAGGTTTTCATGGCTGGAGGAGGCTGGTACTCGATATGCTTGAACTGAGGCTGGGGTGGATCACGAGCGCGGAGAAGAGTCCGGTCGATGAATGGCGAGACGGAAATGTCTTGGCCCCGAGCCATATCGGACCACGTATTGATAAAGTGGAGACCAGAAAATCCATCGGCTATATGATGTTGCATTCCAACCCCTAGGGACACCCCTCCACATTTGAAATATGTAACCTGTACAAAAATTAACAAATTTGGTCAAATTTCCATCTTGACTTTTTAAGTCCAAAATAAAAATAAGGCAAGCACCCCGTCCAATTTTGCCGTCTCAAACTTTGAATTGACGTGCACGCGTGTTTGTGGCGTTATCCTATCTTCCACACTAATAAACTTTTGGACAGATCGTCTAGTCATATATATCAACAAAAAGACGTTTATTCTAACGAGAAACAACCTAGAAACACCTTGGGATCATGATACGTCCCCCCCCCTCCCCCCACTGAATTTGATTAAAAATGACGGGACGGGCATGTTCCAACTTCCACCTTTTGGGATCCAAACGAATAATTTACACCGTGTTTAGCGTTTCTAGATTCTCGACCAACTCAACTGGAAAAAGTCAATAAAATTCCTCCCTGCTTTGTTTGGTTCCTATCATCCTTTCACGTTATAAACTTATAATAATAATTTCACCTATTGTTAAATCTCATTACTAATTTAATAATTATTTAATTATTACTATACATTTTAAATTTCATCACTCATTTCAACTCATTATAATTTCTTATTACCATAATTTGATTATTATCATAATAAGAATCAAATAAGCACAAATCATGTAGGGATCTAGATGAACTAGAATTACATCAACCTTTACCATTCCTGTGTATCTGGTCAAGAGTCTATTCTTCGATAAAATTTCTGCTATATTAAAAATATCAAATTTAATAGTCCAAGAAATAAGACACTAAAAAGAAAATCAGTTTATTTTTTATTAGTACTCTGTAAAAATATTCAATGAATGAGCCGCCCACGACTCTCCCAATAGTGTGGACCCCTTTGTTGAGAGCCATATATATGGGTAGTGATGGCAACGGGACAGATTCGGGCAAGTCTGCCCCGCTCCGACTATTTGGAGTCGTGTCGGGTCAGGTCGGGTCACGGCTGCCCTGTTTAGATTTTTTTGGGGATTTGATGGTGAATTTTAGAGTTTCTAAGCTACTCGAAATTAATAACCACCCTCAAAAAAATTTTTTAATAAAATTTGAGTTTTTATAATTGCTTTTTTCCTTTTTTTAAAAAACACACTAAATGGATCCCTGATCCGCCCCGCCAACCAGCGGGACGATATTTTTTCACTCCATTCAGTTTGGAGCACCGCGGATTAGAGGTCGAATCGATATAAATTGCCATCCCTACATATGGGTGACTCATTTGTGAGATTTCAAAATAGTATTGAAAATTTCTCCTTATGGTAATGACTAATGATACTATTCATTAACAATTTTATCTTACAGTTTTTTGTCATTTAAAAATTTAAATCTCAAACAACATAAATACATTAATTAACATTTTTATCTCATAATTTCTCTACATAAAATGTCTTAATTTCCATTAACTGGTTAACCGGTGAACTAGTTCTCCTAACGAGATCTCTCTTAATGAATAGTTTACTCCGATACGGCTTGAGTTCATACTTGTAAAGCTTGAAGATTCAAGTTTTTACAAATCTTACGAATTCAAGCAAAAACGAAGCGTGAAAAATTGTAAATTGCGATTACGCATCAGGCTTATGCTTCAAGTGAGTGCCAGCTCATTTGCATTAAGTTTTGAGTTATAAATAAATTTCAATAAATTTCTTTTTCTAAACAAAAAAAAAAAAACAATTTACGTTGAAACTTGAAACCAGAATCGCACCTGTAACACGAGAAGCGGATAACTCGATATAGGTTGCGAATAATCGACCGCCGGAATGAGTCGGCGGAGTTCCAGCGTCGGTACAAAGTCCCCGAAATCATCTACCGTCGCATCGGATTCCGCCTCCACTAACAGGACTCCCTCACCATTGCAGTCAATTTCAATTCGACCATCCTCGTCTCTTTTCAACCTTCCGGCCATCGGATAAAACGGCACCAGCGCACGGCTGAGCGCGTCCTTGAGCACGGCGGCTTCGAAGAAATCCGCCGCCCCCGTCGGCCGGTAAAAGTACACGCTCGGTGTGTGGAAGTTCGGCACCACCAGGTCAACGTTGGAATTCCACAAGCTCTTCATCGGCGTCGCCGCCGCCGGCCTCACCATGGTGGAGTTCTTCACGTCGATTCTCATGGCTCTAGCGTCGTTTAAGTTCACGATCACCGATAAGAAAGTACGAAACTTCCCCTTCTACCTAGAAATACACTACAACGTTTATTTTCTTCGTAATATAGTTTCTCAAAAACGTTGGGTATTATAGGGGCCGCATGGTGAGTTGAACTCGAATATTATACTCATAAATTAGTGTAAGGCAAAGTATTTAATACGGTGGAATCCAACTGCAAAAAAAAATTAAAAACAACATAAGAGAAATTGTGCGACTGAAGAAAGATAGACAATAATAGTAATTATTTAGCGTATGTATAAAGAAAACTTTTCTCATGGCCCGTGATATAGATGCGGTATAACAGTAAATTATTTCCTTTAAGAGAAAAAAAAAAAATCACTTACCCGAACGGGTTCTCCACAATTTTTTTTTTTTTTTTTCTTGGGGGGGGGTGGGAGGTGGTGGTGGAGGCTGCTACGGTGGTGTTGGTTGGTTGGGTACACTCTATGTATGATATGCTTTAATGAAATGGAGTGGTTCTGAAGAATGACTAAAGTTTGAAGAATATTATATACATTTTGTACACTCACCTACCACGCCTAATCAAGTTGACCGTCGACCGAACGACACAATGCTGCTTATGCAAAAGCTTGGCAACATAATAGGGATCTGTGCATCCTGTTTGTTTGATTCTCGATATTCTTTCTAAATTATAATTTTATTTACGATTTATTTGATATTTAATTTAATAATTATTCAATTACAATAACATATTTTAAATATTTTTATATTCTTAATACAAATTATACCTCTCTCCTAATTATAATTTCCTCAAATTTAAATAAATAATAAGAATTAAACAAGCTCTTAGCTTCACCTTATACAAGCTTGCCGATAAAATGTGTTTTTAAAAGTGCAAATAATGTGTTGCTTGAGTTTCAAAACCGATCTAAATATTTCTTTGAAAAAAAAAAAAACAGATCTAAATAGAATTTCTTTAGTCTAATTAAAAAATGAAGGAAAATTGATAATGTATGATTAATCGGGAAAAAAGAGCATGAAATGGTCCTTGAATTGCATTTAAGCTTTTAATAATTTTGAGATAAACATAATTATTGGAATTGGAAGAAGAAATATTATACTAGTAAAAAAGTTGGGAAATTAATTAATTAGATTAGATTATGAATAAGTTGAGAAAATATAAAAGTAAAAAGGTAGTGAGGGAGTTGGTGAGATGCTGACTACGGTTATTGTTCTTATCAAAACTGGGTCAAGTAGGTGGGGTTGGTAAAATTGATCAAGAAAATTCTATGATTTGTTTTTAAAAAATTATATATCCTATTTAGTTACTGTTTATCATTACATCATATTGTTAACATAAATATATACATACATTTATTAATTAGTCAAATATCAATTTATGGGGTTGTACTCGTCTAGCTACGGGATATTAAAATTGAGTCCATATGAATTACAGTCGTAATTGAGTTCAATTATAATTTGAGTCATAACTCAATACACGCGTGAAACACTAAAAATCCACATCTTCCATTAACAATGTAAATCATAATTTTGATTTACCGTTAGACGCTTATATGACATGCATCTTTACATATCAAATGATAGAAAACACATATTCAGAGTTGATGTCAATTAGATAAGAGATATTAGACTGTCAATTTCTTCATATATGTGCATAATAACTATAGCATCAATTGTAATTCAGCACGACTATGACAATAGATTAGGCTCTAAGATTTGTGTCATATAAGCGATCAAACTCTATTTTTTGAGTCTTATTTATCTCTTTAAAAAATTTCAGATGCATACCCGTATGGTTGTATATAAATTTACAGAGGAATCAATCGAGCACGATGGCGTTGGAGGGGCCCACTAGTATTTGCTAATACATTAGATAAATATCAATCATATTAACCTTTGACTTCTATTAATAATATATATATATAATATATATTTTTTAAAAGTCTTGACATTACTAAGAATTTATTAGAGCATCTCTAATGATATAAAGTGAATGTCTTTTTATATGATTTTAATTATTGAAAATTGGTATAAATCATCTCCAATGATCAATGTGAATTGCATGAATTAAAAGACACTTATCAAGATGTAAGTAGTCGATACAATAAGAGAAGAGGGAGAGAGAAAAAATAGAAGAGTTGATATATAGACATTGTTTATGGACATTGTCTATAGATAGACATTACACAATATCTACTTATTTTATTGTCACATTACTCATAAAGAGCATCTTCAATGCAAACGTCTAGTCTTAGGATGACGTGACTGAGAGATATAGACACATAAATTTATAAATTTTAATTTTTTCTCTCTTCTTTCACTACTTTCTTACCTTTTCTTCTGTTTATTTTCTATTTTTCCTTCACAATGTCTTTGAAAACGTTTAACTGTAGAAAGTGTCATAGACATTGTGAAGAAAATATAGAAAAGAAAGAAAGAAGTGAAAAAAGAGAGAAAATTAAAATTTGTAAATTTTATGTATCTATATCTCTCATCTATGTTACTTTAAGACTAGACATTTGTATTGAAAATGCTCTAAGAAGAAACAATTCATTTGAAAATGAATATTCAGTTTATAAATTAGTATCTGTGGAAGGAAATTCTTCCAATCTTGTGGATACGCTACGCAACTGTATGAAATAAATTATGGACCCAATAAGTCAGAGTTCACATGCTATATGAGCCTCTATTCCTTTTCCCAATTTGCGTGACAAAGAGTGCACAAATTGTCAAACAAATGACTGTTATCATTTGAACACTGTGATGAATAAATGATCATATTACATATATATGAATACTCGACCAAGCCTTAATGAACATTCCTTGTGTGACACTTCTCTTCAATCACAAATGATAATCACCCACAAATCACCAATGACAATCACTCACTAACTAGCCACCTATAAAAAGTTTCGAAATCCTTTACCTCTACTTGACGTGGGATATTCCTTCCGAATATCTATTTATTACTTAATGTATTCCTCTCTTTATTTCTGTATAAGTTAACTAACTTTCACACTGGAATCAAAACGGAGGGAAATCCCTGCTATTTTCGATCTTACAAGTCTTAATCTTAGAAGAGGGATGCCGAATCATATCAACACCAACGGATCGCCGGAGCCGTTTCGGCATCAGATAAGATTCTCTTCACGTGGTCCTTGTCTTATTCATGGTGAATTGATTGTAAAATATACGTGAGTAAGGGTCATTCATGGATCTTTCTGACCATCAACATTCAATTTTGAAACCACCAATTCTTTAATTCAACTGCAATTGGGACAGCATTTTTTTTTAAATTTGAATTATTTATTTCTTTTTTTTCTTTAAATCTTTTTCTTTGAATGGTTTTACAACAATAATTTTAGATAAGATGTGGGTCAAAACGTTAAATAGATAAATTAAAATTTAGTTTTGTAATGTATTGAAATTAATCAAACTATAAAAACTTTTATGAATTTTATTATGAAAATTTGTTGTTTAACGTTGTTATATGAAGTTATGTGTACATAAACATATGTATTTGATGAAACTGATAATGATTTCATTACATGTAAATCCGATCTTCATTATTCTTTTATTCTAGTTTTAAAAAATATTTAGTCATTTGAAGTCAAAAAAGAAATAATCGCACCACACTAGTTAATGATTTTGACTTTGGCACCAGCCCCACTAAATTAAGTTGTTGGCTGCACCAACAAGTTGGCAACCCTTTTATACGTCCGCATGATTAAGTTTTGGGTCTGACTAGTACCACTTGTAAGGAAATAAAATTCCATCACAAGAAATTAAACTGTATCTTAATTCCTTATATAATTATCTTTTATCCCCTAGAGATGGAACTTGTTCGCAATTTCCCAACAAATATAACTTGACGGTAGACAAATTCTGCAAAATATACAATTTTGATCTAGAAACACCAATAGAGACATGAACTATCACTCCACCTCGGACTTTTACAAGCTGACAAAGTTGGAATTTCGCATGGACAGTCCATGAAATAGCAGTGGGAGATGGAAGTCGTGATAAGATTGTACAAGAAAATGGGTGATCAATCTGTTTTGTTCTAAACACCAAAAAACAACTTAGTATAGAAACAATAAGTTGGGGGACCATTCCCATGATTTTTTTTTTCTTTTTGTAGTTTTTTCAGGTTCTTAAATTGGTGGAGGCAGGAGGGGCGGTTAGTGGTTGGGTGGGTTGGACCAAAAATCATGAGTCGGTTCGTCCGGTGGCCAATTAAAGGGTCTCTGTCTATAGATCGGAAGAGCGTCGTGTAAGACGAATTCGATGTTCGGATAACCAAATTATGAGCTGATAGTTTCTGGTACCCCGTAAGGAGGAGTAAGTTATAAATGTTTTTTTTTTTTTTTTTTTACTTTGCAATCATGAAGGGAATATAGTTGGGGCCGCAATTTGTGCGGCACATTTAGTACTGACAACGTGCTGTGTTTCTTTGTTCACGTTTAGTCATCTGTCTCATAACTATGTGACCGTGTCTTGTTTGACCTTTTAAAAGTTGTACCTTCCGTCTAACCTTTTTTGTTTCTTGAGGAAATGGGCGCTAGTAATGAATTTTCTGCCTTTTTAGCCTCTTTTCAAGGTTAGTAGTGGAGCCAGAAAGAAATTTTAGTAGGGTCAGTGACAAAGTCGAAACTATTTAATTAGTAGTATGCGACTTATTTCATTCTATTTTTTTCACAAAACAAGAATTATAAAAATAAAAGAACAATGATACTTTTTTACACATAATAAAACGGTTACCATACATAAAACCTTATAAAATAAAATACAATAATCTTAAAAAATATATATATAACTTCACAAAGTTTTTATAATTTGAATATTCCAATATAATTTAAAGTTTAAACACATAACAACTTTGTATGAGGGAATAGATCAGACATATTTTAACTTATCAAGTTACAAGAGTGAAGATATATGCAGTTTAAGTTAGAAAATTGAATTTTATATAGAACAAAAAGAAAATGAACTAGTTGATAAATATTAGTGTCTTTAACCAATAATAAAACAAATAAATTAATTATTGTGTCTCTAATATCTTTTTTGATTACTTTACATACTACATTCGAATAAAAAGATAAAGATGCCCGAAAAAAGAAAAAAAAAATCAAAGTGGGTGTCCAGGGACCCAAGGCCCCCAAGTGGCTCCGCCAATAGAGGGACTTATCCGACAAGGTTGATATGAAAATTTTGACAGTTAGATATCTTAATTTATGTGAATGTGTTAATTTCGTACACAGTTAAATGTTTTTTTTCCTCTTTTCCGTTTTTCCTCATTGTTGCAGCATGAAGTAATAGGAGATTTAAGCGAAAGCATTAGGAAATAACATATTTGGAATCCAATTATATATATATATATATATATGAAGAACTCAAAAAATATAGTTATTAATTTATTATTACCGTATCTGAAAATCCCAAACAGCCTATTTATTATTATTATTATTAATTTTTTTTTTGTGGGGGTTGGGGGGGGCGGGGGTAAAAGACAGCCTATTTATTAGTTAAAAAAATGAAATTAGAAAAACAAAACAAGTGGATTTTGAATGCCAGAACGACCTTGGATGAGGATGACCAAAATTTATCGTAGGTCACGTTAAGGAGGTCAAATTTTCTGCGCCTCCATTTAGCTTTGGAATAGCATATTGACCTAAATTAGGGACTTAGCGCCAAATGGCCAAACTACAAGTTTGCCACTTTTCCTCAGTCCATTCAATCATCTCTTCTACATCACTTATATATGATAAGCTTGAATGTCTAAATTCTAATGGACCGAGACTCGAAAAAAGTGACTTTGCTAACAATTATCTACATGTATACAAAATTTGACATAATAATGATAGAATGCTCTCTTTGTTTGTTCAAAAGTATAGAGTTTTTTAGAATGAATAGTTGTAATAATTTATGTAATACAAGTTAGTCTCCTCAAATATATATATATATGATTGATATGATTAATTTAATTAGATTCTATTTTAAAATAAAAAGAAAAATTTTAAAAACTTCCTTCAAATTTTATAATAAAACTTCCTACCCCACGTGACGTGTATAGATATACGTCACGTGTATTTTATCTACGCTACATGAGATGAGAGGTTTTAGAAATAGACTCTTAGCTCCTTTATAGCTATATATAATTTTATTAATTAATAAACCATGTTTCAAAATTCACTTCTCTCCGTGGATGGAGCAGGCTAATTTGCACAATTGAACCCTATGTTTAGGGTCACCATAAAGTGTGGAGCATAATGTTTTCAATTTAGCAATTTTGACCTCAAGAAACGTCCATTACAGGAAAAATTGCCTTGCCGTCAAAATATGTTGACCCTTGGGGTCTATTACTGCAGCAACTCAAAACGATAGGGTTCATTTGCGTGTCATCCTATCCTATATAAATTTATACAATTTGGTGCTAAAGATCGTGGCATCCCACTGTCCTTAATTTCTATACTCCGTTTTTAGAAAACATAAAAATGTTTATACCTTAAAGGCTCTAATTGCGTGTGTACATTACCTATTGGATATGGTGTATATAATAATGTGCAATTTTTAATAGCGTCGACATGAGTTCCGTAATCAATCTCGTGCTCCTATCACTTCCTCTAATTGTACAAAATATTCACATTTTCATTAAATGAAGTGATATTATATAAACACGTGGGTTCTATAAACGAAACCAACATTGCCTCCATAGAAAATTAGAGGGGATTGTGTACGTGAGCAATGTTATGGGTATTAAAACTTATATAACTACTTATACAAATGGTACAGTTAACATGATTAATAAGAACAATGTATATGTTGCGCCCTTTGGCGGCAGTTAATGGTCTGAGTTGACCTGATATGCGTTAATATGCATTGCGCCTGGCTAACTCAAACATGATATAAAATTATATGTATGACACCATATGATTCTGTACAGACATGTGGCGTGCATCTATATGGTTGTGATTTCATATGTGGCTTGTCTCGATGCACACTACATGGTCATATGACACCATATGGCGCCGTAACATATGATTTGAACTCCTAGCTAACCCTTATCTTTTATTTATTTACACTCTTGTTTTAAACAAAACAAAATTAGAACCTTTTTGATAGTATAGAGGGATTTTAGGAGAATTGATTTGAATGTTTGACTAATGATTTGGGAAACAATTAAAATGCTATTAGACCCGGGGTGGAGGGATTTGGGGGGGGGGAGGGGGGGAGATCGCCGAGGCAAAATCGGTAGCCGCAATGGTGGCCGCCCCGGTAAAATTTTTTGAAACTCAAAATTTTTTCCCTGAAAATTGCAGCCAGAGAGAGATTGCAGAAGGAAACAATCGGGTGGAGAAGAAAGGGGTCAATTAAGGCATGAAAAAAGGATAAGAAAAGGCCTATTTTTGAAGCCCCTTTGCAATCAATCTTTAAAGTTCAAAGCCCAATTAACAAGTTTAGTATCAGCCCACTTCCTTTACCCAATTTATCGCATTGTATTGTATGTGAATTTCCAAAGAGAAAAAAATTAAGTCGTCACATGTACGTGAATTTTATACATCAATATATTTACTTAGATTTTGTTAAAAAAAGAAGAAAATTAGGTCCTCAAATAGGGGTTTTCTCCAAAATTTTATTAATAATTTAATTCTTTTTAAACATAGTATTAACGTTTTAGTTTAGATACATTCTTCAAAATGTTCATATATCAACATTATATTAGTTTATGCAAAAGACATGACGTATATGAACTTATGTTAATATAAAGGACAAAATACCATGTAAATATTTTGCCAATAACCTTCTTTTTAATTTTCTTTATTTTCATTCTTCTTCCTCTAACATTTATGCTAGACGTCCACCACTGTAATTTAGGTTATCTCACAGAGGTATAACAGCTGCTTGCAATTATTGATAGATTAGTTTGGATATTGAGATGATTATTTGTGCTATTTTCAGTGTATCATGTATTTACATTAATATATATATATATATCTAATTTTAAAATATATAAGAAAACTATATATATGTAATAATATATCTTATTATATAATTACCTTATATTTTCTTAATGTATTTGCTTATGGATGAGTTGAAACATATAGGGGTATAAGAAGACATTCAAATGCCAAATTATCTCCACTCTTGAACTTAGATTGACAATTTTTTTTCTATATAATAATATACTTATGTATGATCATTTTGCATTTTTGTAGTGTAAATATTAACATATAAAAATTTTCATATATAAGTTTGGTGCTAAAATTACACGACTTTAATATTTTTCACCCTCCACATGTATTTCTGACTCTGCCACTGTATTAGGCCACATGCCATTGAAAAATCCTATATGTCGACTCATCAATTTACAATATATTGACTCATCAATTGTACGAAGATGGTTCGAATAAGTGCGTATATACATATTCGTTTATATCGTATATGTGCATGTAACATTTTGTCCTAAAATAAAATCATGCTATTGGTCACCAATAACATGATCGTCATTCCGTGGTTTGAATAAGTGCCGTAGTGGTTAGATGTTGACATTTCGTGTAAAAGGTTCTAATTTCAAACCGCACCTACCCCTCCTCTATCTCCCCGTTGTATTAGGAAAAAAAATGATTGTCATTCCATAAGATAAATTGATTCTATATGTTGTAATGAAACAAAATTCTACCACTTTAAAAGTCTCTGACCCATTAACAAAATTTAAAAACGATACATGGATTCAAGGAACCCAACTTATTGTTAAATTGGAACCCTCAAATACTAAAAAATTTCTAATACTCTAAGAGTACCTACTCCATCTTACCTATCCAAAATACACACGTTAGTTTAAGTGTCCCAATTTATTGTTTAATTTGACTCCTGAACACATATATAAATTCTTAATTGGCTAAGAGTACCAAGTGGTCGGTAGAGTTCTAAAAATTTTTTCAACATGAACACACATATAAATTCTTGATTAAATAAAATTACCATTCACTATATCCTCCCCCAACCCCACCCTCCAAAACAAAAACTCGGATACAAATCAATTTCTAGAGCCAATAAATGGCATGGCTCTACAGGCCCTACAATCTTAGCCATTGACTTGTATACAAACTAGTTACGGCACGTGCGTTGCACGTGTCGTCAAGTTCGCGTAGAATATACCTCTATAAAATTACAAGATCCTACCAAGTAATCAAACATGACTCATAAAGTCTCAAACTTTCCATATAATGGAAAACCTTTTTTTGAAACCAAGCCATTCATTGCTATAAAAAATTCTACAATGAACATAGGAGGTGATATTACCCAAGACATCTCCCTATTACAATCAAAGCCAAATCTAGCCAAACAACCTGCTACTCGATTAGTGTCTCGTGCCACAACATGAACTTCAAATGCCTCCATTCAGGCGCTTTGGGCTCCAGTTTTCTAATTAGCTGAATTACATTCAAAGCATCCATTTCCAACACCACCTTAGAAAATCCCCTTTCCACCGCCATCAGCATTATATATAGTACCATCGTGAGATTGGTTACATGATAAAAAAAAAAAAAAAAGAGGAGAAAAAGTTATATATCTAAAGACATCAACATTATTTGATATAGAGATCTTGTTCAAGATGCCATATTGTAAATGTTCAAAAGAATACTATGAATTACATAGGTATACCTTTATATGCAATTTATGAAATGTATGATGCATGGAAACTAACCCGATCATCAAAAAAGCTCTCCTTTTTGTTTGTCTCTTAAAAAGTGCAAGCTAGAATTTTCTGAAAACAAATATAATATAATTAGAAGAAATAAAACCATATCAAGATTCAAAAGTAAAATGGATATATTAAAACCAAAATTTCACACTAATCTATAAATCTATGACGAATTTAAATCAAATTAAGGCATATAACATATATGAAAACTATTGAAAAAATATTAGTTGAAAAATACCTCGATTCCTAAGCCCACACAAGCACTTTGAAATCAATATATCAAAATCATATAAAGATCATTTAATCAAAATTTTGTGCTCAAAACATATGAGATATACTTTGACTTTATTCATATGATCAATGTGTTGCATTGGTGGGTAAATAAGGAAAGATAGAACTAATTCATTAGGAGTAATGAAGATGCATCAAAACAAATGAAAGAGGGGGAAAATCCCTACAATTCAAAAAAGAGGGGAAAAAAGGAGAAAAATGTGTAAGAGGGGAATTTTTCAACAAACCGGAGAAAAAAAACAAGCATTTGTTAAGAGAAAAAACTATGGAAAAACAAAAGATTGAAGAAGCACGAACACAATGTAAAAAGGTGAAGCATACAATAGGGGAAAATATATGAAACAACTGGAAAAGATTTTCAACCAAATAGCATGAACAGTTCTACTCGTCATAAATAAAAAATGAGTGTACAACGATTAAAAGTGGTTACAGAAAACCTATTGAGAGAAAAGAGAAATAGTGCAACCACTGAAAAGAAATTTCAGATTAGTAGGAAAAAAATGGAATGCACTCAAAATAACTTCTCACGCCATTGCACGAACAATGAGGCTCCAGCATATAGAAAGTAAATGTAGCATCTGGATGGAGTAGGCAACCGTTGCTAAGTGATGATTTCAGTTAGATAAAGGCCAGAGGACCAAATCTTAGTTTAGCTGTAAAAAGAAATCAAGGACTATAAGGTCTCATGTTTGAGTTGATTTTTTCTCAGTTTTACACTATTAAGTATTCTAAAATTTTGCTACTTCTTAATCTACATCACAGCTTCTACGGCGTCATATTTCAAGAAAGTTTGAATAAGAGCATGTGTGCTCGATCCAAATATATTTTTTTCCTTTTAGAATGTAATTTTCTTCCCAAATTGATTAACCAGTAGGCTAATCACTTCCACTCTTAAGAAGGCCCTATGAAGACATTGAGGATTATGTGGTACTTGTATTGAGGAAATGCCAATGCACACTTCAGTAAGAAGAAGTGCTATATGGGTGGAGGCATTAAGGGCCTGGTGGCATGGAACGATTATCTTTTGGTAGTTTTGTATTTTTCCAAAGAGATCCATGCGTATCTGATTTGGTTTCTTCTCGCGAAAACATAAAATGTTTCATCTAACATGATAGCAGTATCTATGGAGCAATGTAGTTTTGCAAAGAATGATTTCTGGTTTTCACACAATAGCATAAGTTTAGCAACTTCAATGAAATACCACATTTGGTTTAATGCTGACTCCTAGAAAATGAACATCAGTTGTATGTCTTAGGAGTAAAAGCAGTTACTCTCAAATGATCATTGCCAGCAATGTCTGCCAACTTTGATCCACCAAATCCCTAGCACTCTACTTTTTTATATTTAAACTAATAACTATTAGGAAGCTTCAAAATATTTATTACAGGTGGAATCATATTTGTTGCTTAGTCCTTTCCAGAGGCTAAATTTCTGTATAAAATGTAGGAAATCTGCAGAAAATAAAGCTGTAACAAACGAATGCACATATATGAATGAGAGCAAAAAGATCCACTTCTCATGAAATTCATAGCAAAACTAATTGCTTTTCATCATTTTCGCAAGGCTGGTAAATAGTGCTGTGAGCAACACATAGACTGAGGTTTGTTCCTTTTGCAGTGGAAAAAACAGCTTATGAAATGATTGTGCAGTCTATGTTCTATAAGGAGAACTGAAGAAGTTACAAGAAAATGTCAAACAACCCACACTGTGATTTACATTAACTTAGTGGTGATTCTACAATAAGATGGATTGACCATCAAGTATTCCCAATATATCTACATGCTCGTAAATTGGTAGAATATAGAGTCAGCTTTGCAAACAGTAAACCAATGTTTACAAAGTTGATCTAAAACCCAACTCTGTAAGCTACAGGACAAGCCCAAAAACCCCATGAAATCTAGACCATTGTCCATCAACATCTCATCATGAAACTTAAAACTTCGGGGTTAACATAAACTATAAGCCAGCAGGAGTGTCTAAGTACCTTTGAGATCGGAAGAGCACACGTCCAGAAGTTTTCAAAGGCAATTGGTGAATATATTCACGCCTTCAGGCTTGAAGCCATAAATGCTCTATCTTATAATACTTGATACAAAAATGCTCTATCTTATGATACTTGATACAAATGGTACTAACAGATACACAGAAAATCAGGGAGTAAAGCAAATTGAGTTACTAATCTTTAGACACATATTACAATGCAACCACTGTGATGGGAAATGGTGTGATTACAAAGCAGTAGCTCCAATTTATTGGGCGCTAGATCTAGAAAGTAAAAGAACATAATACATGCTAATCCATCTAAATATGCACTGCTAATTTTATTTTGCACCTAAATTAAAACTTGAAGAAGCCTAAATGGAACCCAAAAGTCATTGCAACTCTTACCTTGTTCGCTTGTTAACAATGTCATCATTCCTTGTTCTCATCAAGGACTCTTGATTGCTGAGGAAACAACGACATCATACCAATTAGAAAGTGAATAGCTAAGGCAAGAAATTAACGCCAGCTTAAAAAAAGAAAAGAAAAAGATAAAAAATCAGATATTTACAAGATAGAAAGACCGACAAAATTTACAGAGAAAATTCCTCATTTGAAACAAGCTAAAATAGAAGAATAAACACCAAACCCAATTGATCAAACAAAAGAAGAATTCATACAAAAGCATAATCTGAATAATTGATAAACAATCAGTAATAATTGTATAATTTATTTATGTTATTAAGCCCATAAATGTCCATAAATTTTGTAGATAATCTAAATAATCAAACCACAATTATGTAGAATCAAGAAAGCAGAAAGAATCATTCCCCTCCATTCTCTTTATAGTTCTTTGAGATTACGGCCTCAGCAAATTATCTTCTATTCAAAAATAGTTTAGTACGTATATTTGAATGAAATATTTGGAGCATGAAAAAATAATTCTAGCTAAATTTGGAGCATGAAAAAGTAATGCCAGCTAAATTTGGAGCGTGAAAAAGTAATGCTAACTAAATTTGAATTGGGAGAAGGAAGACAATGAGGTTGGAACAGAGGATAACTCCAAACGCCTCTCTCTGTTTGAATCGAGGAGAACAAAACCTTACATAATGAACATGGTGTACTCAGGTCTTTGCCAATACTGGAGATATTTTAGGTACCCAATAAAAGCTTCATCTTCAAAATACCAATTCTGAGTCAAATCTGCACCATTAATTCAAAGGTCACAAATTAAACATATGGAACCCGTGGCTATCTAAAATAGTCATCGTTTCAACTCACATTTAAACCAATGACACAGCCAGATGAAAGTAACTTCTGACTTTCAAATTCTTTGGCAAAAGACCGATGCTTAGACAAATTGAATTATTGAGTTCTAATAAGGTGGTATAGAGCAATCTGTGTAGTGTGTAAATAATAATAATCAACTCTTTGCCGCTAGAAAACTTCAACAACTACTCAATCATCATCTGACCTTATGTCATTCACAGCAAGAATGAGCAACTCAACCTATCGAACAAGAATTACAGCGAAAATATTCTAAGCAAGCGAACGAAAATGGGTAAAAACACACAACAAAAATAAACCCAGCTTAGACATAACGAAATCAATAATTTCTTACCTTAAAGAGCGGCGTAGGTGACCGGAGAGAAGGGGAAAAAAGGAGAGAACCTTCAAGGAGAAGCATATGAAAACCCAATTAATCCACCCAGCAAGATTCCTGAAGACTTAATGAGAATGGCTCTACCGAAAAGAACAAAAAAAGACACTAAAATCAAGCACAAAACCAACGAAATCAAAGCGAGAAACTCACAAATCAACACCGAAATGGACCACGAAACCGTGTGCGTGATAAGGAAATTAGGCAAGATGTGATTGATGAAAGTGAGCTGTTCGGAGAGGGAGGGAGGGGGGAAGAGAGAGCGCGTGCCTGGGACAAAACGAACCATCGAGAAGTAAAGCGAAGATCTGCGGCTGAGAAAAAAAAAAGAATGGCAGATAATTTCAGGGCATTTTCGGAAATCTGGCAGATAATTTCAGGGGCATTTTCGGAAATCACGCGATTTTTTGACGAAAGCCATATTTAAAAACTTCTCCAATACATAGTCACTGCCATTTAAAAAAATTTTGACAAATGACATTCAATATATAAAATATCAATCTAAATAAAATAAATATTACGTTGACACCAAAAGCTTATCCAATGCACAATGTCAATGGCATCTCCACCCAAAAATATCCACGGATGCCAGTCTCTTCCTCCTCTGCCTTCCTCCACTGCCCAACTCCAATGTCCTCCTCTTCAAACCCCCCTCCCCCTCTCTTCTTTTTCTTCTCCCGTAGAAATGAGAACACAATATTTCGAGTCAATTGTACAGTTGGAAAATACAGATGAATCAATGAAAGAAAAATATGTTGAAGAAATGGACTCGTCCAGCAAGTTGACTTCGTGAAACAGAAAGGTTCCTTAGCAGCAAGCAAATCCAGTAAAGACTTTCCCAAAAGGCACCAGCCAACATAAAATAAAAGCCTGTAATACTGGCTCAGCTAATAGATCTCATCATCGGGGATGTCTGGAGTCAAAAACTTTTTGGGGTCTTTGTTGATTTCCTCATAATTAAACATTGAGGACTTGACCCTTTCAGGAACAGGCACAAGAGGAATGATGCTATCTCTATCAATAACTCCATCGATTATGCCATATTCAACGGCCTCAATTGGGGACATGTAACGGTCTCTATCAATATCTTTCTCAACTTGTTCCAGAGATCTACCAGTGAACTCAGATTTTGCAATCGGCTACAATATAAAAGCAGGAACTGATTTGGAAATAGGCCCGGTGACAACGATCCATCTTTTGCCCAATTTATGTGAAATGTCAGATTCTGTTTATGCATTTATTGGGGAATTCTTGGAAGCGTCAAAAATGAAGAAGCCATGGAGAATTCTTGGAACAGAGTGATTGAAATTCTTGGGAATCCTTGGAAGCATGAAGAAGAAGCCACGGAGAATGCAGACAGCAGAATATTTTGGAGTCTAGATTTTTTTTTTTAAAACATAAATTTCATATCATGGTAAAAATGGAATACAGCTGGAAGAAGGGGAAAATTTACCTTCTCCAACCACACGAAAACAAAACAAAAGAAACACAGACCAAAGCACCAGAAACAACAAGGGAGAACAAAAACAGAGAAGAAGAAGAGGAAAGAGGAGATATTTTGGCGGATTTTGATGGAGGGAGGGAGGGAGGGAGGGAGAGAGAGAGAGAGAGAGGAGAGAGAAATTGTAAAATATTTAATGACAAGGGTGTAATACAGACGGTAGATATTTGACAGTGCTGTTAATATAGAGTAGTCTATCTAAGCTCCACTTCAGTATTACATTCTTACATTAGTGACCTATTTTATTATGACAGTATTGACATTCTTAAGTTACGTGACTTTTTAATTGACATTATAGAACATCGGAGATGCTCTTATAGTGTAGTGATAAACAAAAAACGTCAGGCCCCCACACCAAACCCGCAATTTATCTCTAGATTATTCGCTTAAATAATTTATCATATGCCATAAAAAAATGTTTTCTGATTAAAAAAACACTATTTATGGGGAATTTTAACAAAATATTTTACAAAATAAGATAATTTTACCATTTTACTGATGTATATTTTGTGTTTTGGAAAAAAAATAATTTAACTGTAAAGGTGAGTTTATAATGTTTTGTAAATTTCTTACAAATAATAAGACTTGACAAGTAACAAAATAGTGCATAATATTGTCAATCTTTTTTTTTTTTTAACATTTCTTCTTAAATTGCCTATAATTTTTCACCTTCTTCTTAAGTGATTTATCCACAAAATTAATTCTTATTTCTATCATTAACTCTTTTACAACGCTGTATTCATTTGGAACTTTTAAATACTTTTACAGATTTATAAAATCTTAATGTATTCAATTTACATTTTTTAAAAACTCAAGCTATTCAAACTGGTTAGGCATGTGAGATTTCTTAAATTTTGAGAATTTTTGAAACTTTCTAATAAAATACAAAGAAAAAAATATCTCCAAAAGTCTCATTCGCACCCATAAAACTGAAGAGTTCTTAAATTAATTTTTTTTTAAAAAAAGGAATGTCTCTTTCATTTTTCTACCCCACCCCACCCTCCAAAACATTTTCATGAATTGCCCCATCTTGTTCCCCACCAAATTTCAGGGCGGGGTGGGTGGACTATTGTCTTGCTTCTTGTTAATTTTACATTTTTTTTTTGACCGAGGTAATTTTACTTTTTATTCTTATCTTATTTATTATTTATTTTTTAAATTATTATAATTATAACTTCTATTAAAGGGGGGAGAGAGACCGATCACCCATGCATCTCTCCACCAACCCGTGATACATATTTATTTTGTCCACCCCATCGCATTTCAAACCGTTCTTCTTTGCCCTTTTCTTTTCTTTTGCCGTTTTTAGATTTCAAGTATTCATTTATTGTATTTTACTTTTCATCAATTAGATAAATAATTGTTGATTTACCTCGTGTACTTTCTTGTTATCTTTTTTTTTTTTTTGTATACTGATTTATTATTAATTTTTATGTGTTAATAATTTATTTATTATGGATTTAAGAATGAAAACAATCGAGGCTGGATGTGATAAGAGATTTGCATCCCCGTCCCTCCTTGCTAGTTCACCGTCATTCTCTTGGATAGAGCAGGTGAACTTTTTGTTTGTATTCTTAATTTGGTCATTTGAGGAGTACTTCGACATAATATTTTATATATATATATATAATAATAAAAAAACTATGAATTAGATGTGTTGGTTTAGGAAACGTTTTGTATTTTTACAATATTGTAAAAAAATATAGTAAATTTTTTAGTACCAATTTAAATTTTCATTTTTTGAAACTAATTTTATTGATATATATGAAAATTTTTGAACTTTTTGTTTGTATTCTTAATTTGGTCATTTGAGGAGTACTTCGAGATAATATTATATATATTTATTTATTTTTATAAGTGAATACCTAAGGTCTCAAAAAATCCTGTAAAGTTTTTAAAAAATACAAAATTCATCAACTAAAAAGAAGTCTTTAAAAATACACATGCACAAGAAAATGCAGTTTTTCCTATGGAGCCAGCTGTTTTCTACTGATGATAATCAAGGGTTTGATCTGCCTCTACATAAATTAGGCCAGAGGATGAGGACTCACCGCTGGTTACTCTCCGTTCCCCAAACTGTGAATAGGCCCAAACTCTCGACTACCCATTGGGCCCAAGGAATCGGGTTCCTCCCTCACATCTTTTTTTCCGCTGAGTTTTGAGTTATAGTGGGTTTTGCACAAATCGAACAGCGAAAGTGATCGTTTATTCGTGTACGAGGAATCAGGTTAGCACTGTAATAATTAATAGTATAAATAACTGCAAGTTATTAGCATAGAGTTGTTGGATTCCTTTATTAGAAAAAATTATCACCATAATTGCATAAAGATTTCTTTAGATTTCAATTATTGATCATTCACTAATCAAACAGGTAACCGATTCTACGGTCACCGATAAAATTATTATCTCCGTTTTCTTTAATTTTTTTTCCCGCTATGAAGTGCAATCAAAATTTTGCAGCTCTGTATTCCGAGGCTGTACAATTTTTTATGGAACGGTGCATATCAAGCATTAAAGAAAAGGAGCATTTGCATTAGGTCTGTATGAATTGCTTGATTGAACATGTGATAATCTATGTTGGATGTGTCTGTAACTACTATGTGCAATCACTGTTGTGCCTGTGATTGATTAGCGTCATTTTTGTTCTATGCATGCATATAATGAGGATTAGCATGTTCAAACAATAAATGTAAATACAGGCGCTGAATTGTGTGTGTATATGTATATATGACTAGCATTTTATTTGGGTGAGTGTGTATACTGTAGTTGTGTTTATGAGTATCAGCGTATTTGTTCCTGATTTTCTCTGGAAATGCATTATAATTAGATTAAAGACTCGAGTACGAAATTTGCTGTGTTTCTCGATCTATAGAATCTCCAATTTTGTTTCTCAAATCAATTTCCTTGTGGTCCATCTCAGTCTCTGGCAATGCCCAAAATTGCATCATTGACATTTATTCAGATGAGAAATAAATATGATGTATGGGAAATGGAGATAGCATTAGCACAAATGCAAGATCTTTTAGATCTAGTTTGCTATGAGAGTGTGTTTAGTCAAGTTTTTATAGTTTCAGGGGATGATTCCCCTTGTATGGAGGAGGGATCGTCTTTTATAATCTGTGGAATGAGGTGGGTTCCTGAATACCCCCTTTTATTACATGTTTGAATTGGTGTGCTAGGCACGGCATCTGATGAATCACTCTGAGTTATGGTAGATGTCTGACGTCTAGTTTCAGATAATGTGGAAGAGGGCATCAAAGCAGAGTTTGCTCATCCTCTCACCACGTGTTTTGCTGTAGATACCCTTGAATGTTCGACTTGGCAGGATGTGGTACTTCCGGCGTTGCAATTCCAGCAATTACAGATTTTTGCTGAAATATGCGAAGTATATGGAGATCGGAAGATATCTGGAAATTATCTTCTTTGGAGGTCTTATTTATGTGCTTGGTCCTGCTCTTTACCGATTTTGTCCTGCCAATCTACAGAGAAAAATCCATTCAAAGGAATGCGCTTAACACCTTAGCTTGGCCACCATATGTCATTAGCTTTGAAAAGAAAACTTGGAAGTAACTGTGGAAAAATGGATACAGATTCATTTTGCATAATGATAGGAATATTCAACTAGTTATTCAATATCATTAGGAGGCCACATATTTAAGGACGCTACATGTATGCCGCTGTATCCAAATGCTGTGGTCAGATTACCAGTTCCAGCCATGGTGCTTTTGATGAATTATATGTCTCTTTTGTCGTTCCTCCATGAATAAGCGTGAGAGTCATGAATATGGAGGACTCCTAGCTTCTTTGTTGTGTGAAATTGAACAATCAAAGTAATCATGACAAGTCAGACAGATAACTACATCATTAATGCAGTTGGCACAGTCTAGGGCATGCTTTTGTTGAGGCCAATCAAACCGTTCAGTTGCATTTCGAGATTATTGCCCAATTTGATCCTAGCGCTGTAGCCGTATTGACCTTTGCCTATCAACAGCTTCCTAACCTTCCTTCTTCATTTGCAACTCTCACTGTGGGATATTGTGGAATTCTTATCGTGATACTGGTGTTGCATGTGTTTTGAGGTGGTAAATCTAGTTCTAGAAATGGGAATTGTTTTGTCCCATCCCCAACTGTGGCTTCTTTGAAGATATGACATGTGCTTACCAGTTTAGAATTTGTCAAATTATTATAGGCATTCTGGGAGAGTAATTATTTTTCCTAGTCATTTGTCATCTTTGATGGATAAAAATAGATGCAATTATGAGACTTAATGCCCCAGAAAGGGGGTTATTATTGGTCAGCTGCTACCTAAGGCTAAAAATAAGAGCAGCTAAAAATATTCATGTTTTTACCCAAGAGAGAAATAAAGGGGTCTGATAAAATTTGAGAAGAATTATTGTGGCATTGCAGCCTCACTCATCACCGGTCTCCTGAGAGAAGAAAGCTTGGATATTTTATGTTTTCTGATAATCTAATTTTCTTGAGCTGATTGTGATTGTGATTGTAATTGAATATGTGTAAGTTTTGCAAATTACTTTTGTAAAACGCGCAAGACAAGGTTGGGATTTTTCTTATGCATATATGTATAGATGTATGTATACAATGATATTTATTCATTATTCAAAAATGGCGTACTTGATTATATTTTTTTCTAAGTAATGCAAAAATAGGCTCTTCTTTTTTTTTTTGGTTGTGGTAGGGTGGCATGGGGGTATATCTAAGCACTCCTCAAACTGAAAAGTTCTCTGAGGATGGCGAGAATGACAGGATTAGATATGGCTTGTCATCCATGCAGGGATGGCGCTCAACAATGGAAGATGCAGTAAGTAGCTTTTGCTTTCTCAACGTTATGATTTGGTCATGATTTGTGTTTCACTCTAAAACGAGTATATGATCCCCCCCCCTCCCTCCAACCCTTTTCCTGCAAGCTAGTAGGCACCAACAGCTTTTGCTCTTATGCTGTTAGATTTGTGTGCTGAATCATAAATGCACATATCTTGTTCTGTTGTTTCTCTATCTGAAACAATAATATCAGAATATTGAAAATTTGACTTGAGCCAAATACTTCTGAATTAAAGAATACCATTTGGAACTGATACCTGAATCTCCTAACACGGTTTCTAATTCCTCCTAAGGTGAATATACTGTCTTTTTTGGGGTATAATATTCTCTAGTTTATATTTGATATTTTCTCAATTTCAATTAATCATGTTATATATTTTTTGACACACTTTTATGAGATATTCTACAGCATGCAGCTTACACTGATTTGGATAATTCAACCTCTTTCTTTGGCGTTTATGATGGACACGGAGGTAATTACAAGCTCAATAACCTTTTTGCTTAATCATGTTTATTGTCTTCTCTTTTAAAGGTATTAGGTATATCAATCTCCATTTTTGTCTAGGTTTTCACTTTAGTAAAGTTTAATCATATGGAAAAGTACAAAATTTTAGCTTTCTGGCTCATTAAATGTTTACTGATTTTAGTTTATTGAACCACCTCATTCTGTAGAATATGACAGGCTTGCCCATTAGTAAACCCAAGTAAAAGATAAAGTATCTTATGTGCAACACTGTAATAGCATGTTTTGGTGCTTTACTTATTTTTCTTAAGGATGCTCTTAAGACCTAGTTCAAAAATTTGACTTGGAACAAGTTCCTGATGCGCAAATGGAAACCAAAAGTAAATTACCCTTTGGTTTATAACACGGATCTTATGGTTTCAGTGCTTGAGATAAGAGTATTAGAACTAGGGGAACTCGAGATGAGCATTAGATGAGTGAAGCATTAATACGAGGCAATAGGAATAGTTAATTTGAAAATAGAAACGGTTTGTTCTTTTCGAGTAATAGTTTAGATTTCAGAAGGATGGAATTACAATCTTTAATGTACATTAAAGTGAATTACACACTTCTTGCATAAGCGGACAATAAGACAAAAACTCTTTGCTGTTTAAGCTTATTGAGGTTCGTATTTTGTTTTTCCGGATTCAATTCAACCATCCTTTGCAAGAGTCTTTTTTCTCATGGCACCATAAATCTTTCGTGATGCTTCGTCCTTACTAAGTTGGTATCATTTTACCTTGCAGGCAAAGAAGTTGCCAAATTTTGTTCCAAGTATCTTCATCAACAGCTCCTCAGGGATGAAGCTTACTCAGCTGCAGATTTGGCCACTTCTGTTCAGAAAGCTTTTCTCAAGTTAGTCCTTTTGTTTTCATTGATTTATTTCATCTGCAAATTAATATGCCTGTAGTTTTTATGCTGTATCCAGACTGATGCTGAAGCTATACCTTGGATGTGTCATGGCATCTTGTGGGGAATTTGACATGGTGACCGTAACGTAGTTACGGCACAAAAAATGTGCACATTCACTTGAATAAAATTGACATGATAACCATACGTTTGAAGTAATTGTTTAAAGAAGAAGCTCATGAGATTATAAACTTTCGTAGTACTGTTCTTGTGGCCCAAAAATGTTCATACTCATTTGAATATTCATAAGCTAATAGTATGCTAGACTCATGACCACAAGTAGAAGATATAATGAGGATAGTGCCAACAGTCCTCCAAGGTGGTTCCAGTGAATCCATTCAAATTCACGATCCTTCAAAATAGATTGAGATTTTATATTATACCCCGTTTGAGCTTTTCTGATAGCATGCATCAGCTTTGAATCTTAATGTTCTTACTGTTTTAGTGCTTCTATGTTTAAGCATTTGCTCTATTTTCTGCTACAGAATGGATGAGATGATGTGTGGACAAAGAGGGCAGAGAGAGTTGGCCTTATTCGCTGCCAAAATGGACCGACCTGGGGGTATTATGGAAGACAAGAGTGGTGATATTAATTGCCAAATAGACGATTGGTCTTCTAAGGAGGTATTTCACCGTCACTCCTTTTACTATTATATCATATTGACGGTAGCTGTGGGATACTGCAGTGATTTATTGGTTAAAAACTGGGGACCACTCTGCTGTGAGACTTGCATTTTTGTCTCTGTGCTGAATGATATTTCTGCTAACAATCATTAAAGTCTTAGAAGCATAACCAACTCTATACTCTATAATTGTGAGAAATCATATTCAATATGGAATGTTTATGCATTTTCTAGAGGATCTGTGGGTGTGCCAAACTTTGTTAGGACTTACAATTGCATTTACTGTTTATTGAAAAAGATATCTTCTGTAACCTCATTTCCACCTAGCTGAAGATGGTGCTTGATTGTTTAGATGTTATGGAACTTTTGCTTCATTGTTTGTCTCACCGTAATTCCTGCCTAATCTTTGTGAGTTTAGGGAGCTCCTTCTGATTACGGTGGACCATCTGCTGGCTGCACAGCTTGCGTTGCAATCATTAGAAATAATCAACTTCTTGTTGCAAATGCTGGAGACTCCCGTTGCGTTCTCTCTCGAAGGGGTCAGGTATTTTTCTTTTACTTTTCCAAGTAATGTCGCGTTTGTGCTTTAGAAATACTGCTAGTTTTTTCTTCAGATTACAATAACAATTAATGAATGGTTTGACAGTCCACAAAATGGATGTTGAATCTCCGGAGGAGGTAAGGACTTGAGACCTTGATTTAGAGTCATAGAGTGGTAGGGTGTAACAAGAAAAGTTGGACTGGAGATGGCAGAAATAGTACATATCTGCAAAGTAGTAATTGTTAAACAGTTACCAGAAAAACCGTTCTTGTTTGAATATCATTACATTCCAAAATTATCATCAAATTATAATTTCTACCTACCCTTTTGATTTGACGACCACTCAATTACACCCACACATTTCAAACCTCTTTAAATCTCAACCACCAACTCTCTCTCTCTCTCTCTCTATCTCTCTCTCTCTCTATTTATAACTTCCTCACAATTTTCCTCCATAATAAGGAGTTTTAAACACATCTTAAATTTAAATTCTACTGGAGATCATTTGACGCATTTTGATTGTACTTGTATATTTCTCTAGGTCTCCGACATTTGCTGATTTATACTATATTTTTTGTTGTTCTAAATGCCATTTGCTTGCGCATGCTGAAACCTTTGATGCAGGCACACGATATGTCCAAAGATCACAAACCTGAACTTGATGCTGAGAAAGAAAGGATACTAAATGCTGGTGGATATATCCAATTTGGACGAGTCAATGGGAGTCTCAACCTGGCCAGAGCAATTGGTGATTTACTCATAAATCTGTTGGATGTAAAGTAGAGAATGTTGCTTTGTTTCCCTTTTTCCTGGTATGACCATCCTATACCTTTCAGGAGACATGGAATTGAAGCAAAACAAATCATTACCTGCTGAAAAGCAAATTGTGACTGCAAATCCTGATATAACCTCTGTATGTCCTTCTAAATCTTGGTTTTTATGTTATCTATTCTTTGATTTGTTTGTATGCTTGCCAATCTCGACTACCCATAGCCGAAAACAAAATTTTTTAAAAATTTTTTTGAAGGGTAGAAAATGGATTTTTTCGAAAATGGGGCTAGCCGGGGATCGGGGTGGCCACCCCCTAGCTCTGCCACTGATCCTAGCAATCTTTCTAGATGACATGTAGTTAAGCGCATGTTAGCCAACTAATTCTTTTCCAAATGATAGTGGTGGCTCTGTTCGAGCAATTATGGATAGCAAGCACTTCGTGAAAGAAATATAGAGAATGAGTGGAATATGGTGGAGATTTATGTGGTACATATGGATTCCAAGAGATATGTGGTGATTTATTTGACCATGTTCCTTTTTGAAAAAGAATTAGATGGCTACACGTTTCTCGATTTACCTGTTTAGCATAACTGGGACTAATGGTGTCAATTTGATGGGATGAAAGGCTGTGGCATATTTTGTTTTCTTGGTTTTCTACACGACGCTCTTCCGATCTCTTTTAAACCTTTGAGCCAGTAATGTAGTCAAATCACATTTGTTTCTTTATTGTTCTTTTCTGGAAACTAGGTTGAGCTTTCCGATGATGATGATTTTCTTATTATCGCTTGTGATGGAATATGGTAAGTCTGTTGCAGGTATTTATATGAATTTTGGCTTTTATGTGCTGAGCTGTCTATTTCATCATAGTTTGGCCCGAGCTGAGACGGATGCTGATATATCTAAGTTTCAAGGTCTGCAGCCTGGCAGGCTGGCCCATGGCCACTGCTGGCTTTTTTTTATTTTTCCTTCTCTTTTTTGTCTTAATTTGTTTTTTTCCAGAATCTAGAAAATAACAAATAAGGGAAAAAAATGGAGCCTGACCTAGTGGCATGACACGTGCCATTGGATGGCCCAACCTGTCCTCTTGAGACCTTTCCCCAGCAGTGACCAAGATTGCCTGCTTCTATAAAGATTTGTGAAATGGGGATATTTATCTCACTCTCGCAAACTTGCTTTTGGACTTAATATTTTTAAAATGTCAAATAGTACATTGCAGGAAGCTAGATTAGCAACTCTGTGACCAAGTAGTACTACTTCGACATAGAATCTGATTAGTATTTATTGATTAGCAGGATGGTATAATTGCCCATTTCAGTCCGTAGATGCTTGTTTACATTTTTTTTTATTTAAAGGAAACCAGAAAGCTTAAGTGATAAATAAATGGACTAGAACAAGTGTTAAATAATAAATTATAAGAATAACTAGTTAAATCACCTGTGCGTTGCACGGTGAAAAACTTATTAAAATATATCATTAAGTAGTTGAATAATAAATTTACAACATCTGCACCTTCGTAGAAAATATAAAAACACAAGTATACATTAATTGAATCAATAAGATTAATGGACTTCATAATCGTGAAGTTCAAGATTGTTGAGAAGACAATCTATATTCTTACATCTAATCTCTCGTATATATGCAGTAATGGGAAAAACTTATTACTATCATTCAGTACATTCGAAAACGTAAGCTCAACGACAAATGTGTAATATTATTAAATTTAAATTTGTCATCTCTATAATTAAGGTTAGCCATGAAATATAAGAGAGTCTAACCTAAATAATAGATTATGAAAAACAAAACATGAGTTGAACAATATATTAAAAGTACTAAAAATATTTGTTGTAAACATTTTTACATTAAATGTGATGAGAATTCAAGTAGAAAAATTTGTTGTAATTTACATTTAACTTATTAAGTCATTACCAACCCAATGTACTGTATTTTACACCAAATCTAAATTTTCGGATGTCATATAGTTCAATTGAAGCGAGGTAGGTGTTTGCGGAAAGAAGCGACATTTTTCTCATAATAAGGGAATAAATCTTCAAATATAATTAATCTAGAAATTGGGGGCAAAAAATGAGATGGGATAGACATCACATTTTAATTAATTTGAAAATGTAGGCGTTATGGTCGGCTACGCCTCCCTTGTAACCCACCCTGTTTCTATCGACGCCTCCCCATATTCGCCCCGTACCTGTTTGAATACCTGCCCCATTTTCAAAATTCCTAATAAAAATATACCGAAAACAAAAAAAATGTAGAATGCATAAAAAAATTCAAATAACGTTAAATGCACCAACATACATGGCGTAGATGGTGAATGAACAAATCAAGAAGGATTAACGTTTGTTTTGGAATTGACCTTTCGGATTTGATATTTTAATTTATTAAAGCCTAACAAAAAAAAAAAAAAAAAGATAAAAGGGAAAAGTGATTAAGACTTGGGTGCTAAACTCAGTTGTCACATGTTCAAATCTTATCTGAGCTTCTTCACAAAGGTTTTTGTTTAAAAAAAAAAAGGAAAAAAGAACAATTACCGCAAAATATGTGCCATTGAATGGTAAGTAGAAATAAAGGCATGAAAATGTGATCCACTTTGTTTAACTCGTCATTTAATGCCATATAAAATGGTGTTGAGCATCATTGGTACTATATAACATTACTCTAAATTAGAAGTCTTGGCGCCCATGACTTTTCTTAACTAATGTGAAGAATCATATTGCTTGATCATTTCCAATGATGAGAAATTGAAGATGCATCATGTATTTCAAAATTTTAGGCTTTTAATTATTTTCAGAAATATCTGCTATTTGGATGTCATCAAGCTTATGACCATTTACATGTGTTTGGCAACAAATCTATTTACCAATTGGTTTATCAACGGTCATTTTCCTTTAAAAAATAAAAATAATGGCTGGTTAAATGTACTTTTGACTTTTTTTATTAAAAAAAAATAGTTGAATGAAATGATGCCACCTGGTCGGTTATAATCAGTTGTCAGACACAATGTAAATAAACTGTTGCTACATTACAAATATTTGAAATACATTCTTAATGTAGTTTTTGTTGTGTTCATTTCTTTTTCCATCAATTCTAGTCTCTTTGGTCCTCGTTTAAAATGGGCGGATACAATATGTATTGTCTCCATATTACTTATCTACATTTTGAATCTTGGTAGGGATTGCATGTCAAGTCAAGAAGCAGTTGACTTTGTACGAGAGCACTTGACTTCGGTAAGTCTTATATGCATTCTATGAACATTTTGGGTAATGCTTCGTCTACATAAGAGTGGCGCAGGCCAGAAATGAAAAGAACAATGCTATATCTCTCATCTCTGTTGCTTACCAACAGTGTACACGGCATGTATGTGGCAGGTTATCTTATATTTGACTTGTTTATTTATTTTTGAGTGAGTATAAAGGGTTAATTTTACAAAGGTCACTGAATTTCGTTTTGATTGCAATTAGATCACTGAACTTTAGTTTAATGGTAATTGTGTCACTTAACTTCGATTGCCGTCAATTTAATCACAAAGTTTTGATTTAATTGCAATTATGCTAGTCAATAGGGTGTTAGATTATTTAATAGAAATTGGTAACTTATATTACATGTTGACATGACAATCGGTCAAAAAATTATTTAAAATTATTATGTTAAGAGAGATGTTGAATGCTAAGATTTTTATGAATTATCAAATTGTTCTTCTTCCATTTTGCCTCTCCAGTAAGATGTGCCATTTTTTATATTAACTCTTGTTTTCTTAGACTTCGTTCCATGATGAAGTAACAATTTTGTGTTAATGGAGTGACTTTGTTGCAACTAAATAGATGTTCAGTGATCTAATTGCTTGCAATTGAAGTTGAGTAAATAATTGGTGTTAAATTAAAGTTCACCGATCTAATTGCAAGAAATTAAATTTCAGTTATTTGTTTGCAAGTGGAGTGAAAGTCCCGTGACCGATGGTACAATTAACCCGATTATAGATAACACTTGTATGCCACCTAGTTTAGAGTTGAGCACTAATGTTGCGAGAGAGTTTATATTCTATGTGATTCATTTTCTACTTTCAAGTCATTAAAGAGTAAACTACTGTTCAAGAAGCATTATCCAACCATTTTGATAGATGGTACAGTGGAATTGAGATCAACTATGGTCAATAACTATGCAGGAAAATAAACTATCTACGGTCTGTGATAAAACGCTTGATCGCTGTTTGTCACCATCATATGGTGGGGAGGGTAGCGATAACATGACTATGATCCTCGTACAGTTCAAAGCGTGTGTTGACAGAACAGTGTCAACTGAGGAGCAGCTTCAGTCATCTGATCAGAAAACCGAACCAGATCATAGTGCACCAACCGAGGAGCACTACGATCTGGTTTAAGGCATGCGTTGAAAGAAAGTGTCAACCAACGAGAAGCCTCAGTCATCTGATCAGAAAACGGAACCAGATCATAGTGCACCAGGTCCTTGAATCTAACAAGTTACAAATTCTAGCCAGATCATAACGCACCAGGTCCTTAAATCCAACCTTCCATTTCATGCTTTGGTAATTAATTAATTATTATTATTTTTTTTGAACCGGTAAATCGTTGCTTCGAGACTTGTTTGTAAATTTCCTTTTTTTTTAAATCTTTTATTTTTTAATTTCAGAATAACTGGAATTTTTGTAAGTAGGTTTGTTGGTCGATACAAACTGAAACTTTGAGCAAAAGTTTAAGCTGTCTGCGGCTGTTTGAAATAATGGTAATTCATTTAACATGTTGTGGAGATTCTGAATGTGTTTTTTTGTTGGATTCATCCATGTATTTCCATAACTGTACCTTCATTTCGCATAGTTGGTACGTGCCTTCCTTAGGGGGCCCCTATTTGCGGGGGTCTAAGATCAAAACTCTAAATCCTCATTCTTGCACCTGCTTTTTCAGAACTCTTTAGATATTCCTTGGGACATTTTTATCTGTGAAAACAAAATTTTATGTAAATAATGGTCTCGCAGGAGCTCTTTAATAAGACAAAAATCTGGGATTTTACAGGTTTTTACTAGTAATAAATATCCTTGAGAGATTCTTTATTCGTTGAAGATAAGAATATTTATACGTGCTACAGAGAATTGTCTTTTTTCCTTGATGGATTCTGCCTCGCTTTAGTTATCTTATTATTATCTTCATGTTGTATATTATATATATGGCATGATAATGATAGAAAAAAAATATCATTGCTAGTGGAATCATTTTACTTTCAATTTCATCATTCCCTTTAATTTTATTCTCACTGTTTAGCCAAAAATAAGTGCACCTGCAGTATGCACTTTTTTCTTTTTCCTTTTTTTTTTTAATTCACTGTTTAACCTTTTTTCTCACTGTTTTTTTGTTCATCATTCCCCGTCACTTCCCTTTCTATAAATGGTTCTTTTCGATATACTCTTATTTATTGAAACTAATAGTTACCACTAAACATATATTAAATGAGGTTATTTTGGTAAAAGGATAAAAAATAACTTCTCAAACTAGAAATATGACTATATATTTGGGACAATTCAAAAAGAAAAATAAGACTATATATTTGAGACGGGGAGTAATAATTAATATCTCCGACATTTTATTCGTTCACATGTTAGAATATTTGTATTTATATGCTAGACAGGAATTGTCTTTGATCCCCTTGAGGGATTCTGCATCTCTTTGGATTTCTTATTACTAGTATGTGAGACATGCGTTGCACGTGTTTGGTGTTCTTACAATGCTATTTCGAGATACTATTTATCTAAATATTAATTCTTTATAATTGTAGGAAAATGACGAACACACAACTATTTTAGCTAAAACAGATTCTTTTATCTTTACCAGACGTATACTATAGAGTTCGCTAAAACTTTAAAAAGGGAATCAGAAGTTGTATTTAATGAGAAAAATTTTTAGAGAGACATCAGGAGCGAGCAATTGTTTCCTCTGTCATTTTAATCAAAGAATTGATACAAATAAGTTTTTCTTGAGAAAAATATGATCAAGATACATGGAAACCAAGGCCATATATAAGCAGAAAATAAATAACGATCATCATAAATTTGGATTTCTATATAAAGTATCTCTCTATGAAATAGAATATCTTTCTCCAAAATAGAATGAAAAAACTTTCATATAATAATTACTCACCAATCTGTTATTCATACAAATCTATTAAAGTAAATGAGAAATCAAAATCAATTGGTCTTATTTGTTTTGAAATTTCAAGTCTTTATCATTACAAAAATACATTGCTTTCCTGTATTACTGCGAGCATGTATGCATATACAGACATATAACTTCTATCAATAAGTAATACTAATTTCAAATAACATGAAAGACATATTAATTCTCTTTATTTTGCTTTTCTTTTTCCCCCCCTTTCATTGAAAAATATATCAACAGTTAACAATATGGTAAGAAAAAATTGAAAAAAAAAAAAGAAGGAAAAAGTCCCAATGAATTGCACTCAATTGCCAATTCTACTATTTTTTCTCCTCCCAACGATCCAATAAAAGAAGCCCCAGTGTCCTCAATGTCATTGATTTGCATAGCCTGCTTATGATCCTTTCCGTGCCCTTTGCATTCTTTCTCCAATATCTTTTTTCATCTTATTAAGTCAAGTGAAAATCAAGTTGTCACTCGTGATTCATCAATTCTAAGAACTTCTTTCCAAAAAGAAAAAAAAAAATAAAAAAGTATACAAATAATAATCACAACAAATGAAGTAAATTCAATTCATTTATAGAAAAATAAAAAAAACACAACATCAAACTTATAACAATGTATAGAATTACCTAGTGAATTAAAGCTATATGGAGCCGTGCGTATATATGTAAGTAAATCAGACAATTTAGAAAAGATATTTATGTAGTTGAATACCATTTAATGCAAAAATAAAATAAAATAAAATATTGGACATTTGAGGAGACAACAAAACATTAGATGTCATGATATGCTATCAAATACTAATTTATGTTTAACTATAAAAATAATATAATTAAAGAATAAATGTGTAATTATAAAATATGGGTGATGGTATTATCATCCAAAAATGTTTCTCCAAATTATTCTTTTTTCTATATGGGTAATTATATTACCACCGTAATTTTTATTTATTGCACCACATTATAAATACACACCATTTAAAACATTTAGTTTATCATGCCACCACAAATTAATTTACGTAAATAACCTAAATTCAATTTTAAAAACTTGGAGGGAAAAAAAAAGAATACACCACACAAATTACAATTTCAAATTTATCCTTGCCATTATCCGTTCTCTCCCACACCCATTGGACTGTCTTTCTTCTTCCTCCATGAACTCCGGCTGCATCGTCTACCAGATAGTCTTATATTAATTTAACTTTATATAAAAGTGATGCTGTATTCCCTATTCATGGTAGTTCTCTCCTTTAGTTTTTTTTGTAGATCCAATAATAATAACTAATTAATTGAAATGGGTATTATGATTTCATATGCAAAGCAGAATATAGAGGAATTCGATCACCAGAAATAATCCTTAGATTTAGGTTGGATATGTAATTCAAAATTATATATGACAAAATTCATATAATGTTAATTATACTAACTTTTGTTTGCCTATCATGATTTATCATTATTCATGCCTTCTTTAATATTTCTTTTGAATAATTTATCCATGCTTTGAAATCAAATCCTAGAAAGATATTAGGAAGTAGAAAGGATAGAAAACTGATTGTGGTGTAGAAATGAAAAATGTTTGGCGTAAAAATGGAAATGTTTTATGCAAAAATAAAGTAGTTTAAATTATGGTTATTTATGCCATTTTAAATATGACTATATTTGTAAACAAAATAAATATTCTAAAGTGTAGTGCAATAAATAAAAAGTGTGGTGATAATATAATTATCCTTTATATATAGTATAAATTACTATTATATCTTTATTTTGTATATATTATTATAACAAATGCCTGGCATTATAATAATTGAAGAAAATATCATCACTTTGAAATTTTGGCTTCCAATTTCATCACTCCTTTTCGTTTCATTCTCAATGAAATTAGCCAAAATTGTCTTTATACATGCATTTTTATTGAAGGAAAAAGGAAAAAAAAAATAGTTCATACTACATTGCAAACAAGTTTGTCTTATTAACAAAGAGGCGGACAGAGACAGCGGGGGGCCACTCAAGTTGCAATCGTGTTCTAAAGCCAGATGTTGGTACTTTTATGCATTAGTGAAATATTGATCATACAAGCTCGACAACTGATAGCTACTAATACGGATAAAAGTTATTTCTTTTTTTATTGATTTGTTTTAGAAGCGAGGCCAACTACTGACACTAGATATTTTCGTTGTATATATGGCCACAGACTGGAAATTCGGAGATTTGGCTTTTAGGGTTTGGCCAGTTGAATTCAACTGAAACCGTGTGTTCAGTTCAACTTGGGTTCTATTAATTTTAAGAATCGTTTGGGATACAGTTTCATTCGGTTTTGTTAAAAATAAATAAATATTTTGCTTTCCTTTCTACTACTAATATTTTGCGCTTCATTTGGATGAACTATACGAATCTGAACTTACTGCAATAATATAGATTGTACTTTGGAAGAAAAAATAATGATAATAATAATTGCCAAAATGAAAATATAAAACAATAGTTATAAAAAAATTATTAATACCACGATAAAAATTGGATTTAACATTAGCACTTGTGTTCCAAATTGGATGCAAAACTAGTTGTTGATGCTGTTTTTAACTTCCGCAGTTGAAGTTTAGGGTTGTTAGATTCAAACTTAGAACTCTTAAGCTTAGACTTGTTCAACTCTTGGTTATTTTGATTGGGTTTTGGTTCTACCAGTATGGTTAATTTGCTATTTTATCCAAATCCATGTTAGAATAATTTGGAGCAAGTTGTGGTTCGAACAAGTGCTTAATAGTTAAGTTCTTGTCCCGGAAAAGAGGTCTACGGTTTGAACCACACATATCTCTCTTTCCTATTTCCCCTAATGTCCCTCTTGTATCAAAAAAAATAAAAAAATTAATAATAATTATAATATTTTGCAGCGAGACGTAGGTAGCACCCATGTGATTGTAGGTATACATACTACGTGAATACATACATGCAGTCACATGAAACACTGGGTGTCATAACAGTAATCATATTAATGTTAAAAAGATATTGGAGTTTTTTATAAGTTAATTGAGAAATTGATTTTCATTGTGTTAAATAATTTATTTACTAAAATTATTTTATATATACTTTGTAATATTTTTAGAAGAACTTGACGTAAAGTAAACTTCGTGTAGACTATTTCTAGAAGTAGCAAAACCATTTCAAATCATTTTAGACCATTAAGATTAACTATTTACCGGCCTCCAAAGTTTCCTCCAATTGTACCAAAAAAAGATTAACTATTCACAAATTCTCAATTTATTATAACTTTTCTATTTATATGTGTGTGTGTGTATATATATATATATATATATCATTAGTTAGTTACATTGTGAAGAATCAAAGTAGGTGATCTTGTTCATATATAATATTATATATATTAATATAATTAATTAACATGATAAACTCAAGCACTTTGTCAATTACCTAATTAATTTTAAATCAATCTAAAAAATATAGTCAAAATCTAATCTAATATAATAATGAAGTAATAATAATAAGATGTTCGGTTCACTGAATATTTAAATAAATGTGAACAAACTTGTTATTTTCATTATCACATGGTGTAACTATAATAATAGAATCTTATATTATTAATAATAAATTTAAGTTCTTACATTTCAAAAAAAATAAAAATAAAATAAAAAGTTCTTAAACTACAGTAACTTGCCATCAGCATTGTAAAGCAAAGTAGTATAGAAAACATATTGTTCAGGATAGATCTCCAAAAGAAATTGGCGGAAAATATTCTCGCATTTGACGTCAAATTTAAATATGTTTAAAGAAATTGAAACGTGCGTTATCGATAAACGAGGACTAATTTTATATCTTCGAATTGATAGGTGAAATATTGGGTTATATGTCCTAATAATTTAATTTAACGTTATTTGGTAGATATGGACCACATGAATGCCAAGTTTGGAGCATCTTGTCATTATTTATTTATTTATTTATTATTGTGTTCTTATTAGTTAGTATTTTCCACGCAATAGAAAAAGTGTACACGCTTTTTTATCTCGTGAAAGAAATGGATATGTTTTAGCCACATATAAGCATCTTTCTTCATTTATTTGAATTGGATTTTTCCTCCCCATGAACTCTTGTTATTTCACATTTGGACCCTCATACAATGAGATTCGATAATTGATACCAAAGTCACGTCATAAACAACTAGTTTTACATATACAAAAGATCGATTTATAAATGCAAGCAAAGATCTGAATAATGGACAGTGTTTTGCTTAATCCACACACCATGCATCTATAAATCCATATGGGATGGGATGGGATGGGATGGGATGATATGGGATGAGACGGTACCTCCTGAAACTGCTATATAAAACTAATATGATTTGAAAGAATAATACTATATGACTCTATTGGTGCTCGACACTGGTCCACATGACATTAAATGATAAGTTAAATCGAGTGAGCTACATATGCATACTTTTTAAGTCAACTAATAATCCTTTAATATCACATATGTTACCTAAGTCTTCAACATCACTAGTACTACATAACATTATATAAATTTGAAAACAAATCGTTTTACAAAATTATTTGTTGACCCAAACTAGACTACTTGGTTCAGTTTGGTATCAAGTTGGTTCAAACATTTTATTATCTGCCCAAATGTCAAAACACGTGGTATGAAAAGCTTATGACTAAAATCCAACAACAGTAAAAGCTATAAGAACTAAAAAGCTACAACCACAAGAATTTCAGGGACTTCTAAGCAAAATACAAAAACTCTAAGGAACCAAAATACAATATGTAGAAAGGTAAGGCATATACCCCCAAATCATAGAAGATACCCGCAAATGAAACTTCCCCTCTCTTCCATTAAGCTGACTCGGACCAAATCATATGGCCAAGAGTCGGATAAGATCGTCAAAACTGACCCCATTACCTGTCCACACCAAATAAAATGTTGAAAATGTAAGGTAAACACGTCAACGCCTGGCCCGTCGCCCACCCCCGCCCCTTTCTCTCTATAGACTAGATAGAGAGAGGGGGAGCGCTATACACACTGTATATATATATATATATATATTATACGGGATTAAAAAAGTGTCAAATATAAAGAAGCGTCGTCAAAATAAAATGTTCACTTTTACAATCCTAAATGGATTTAAGAGGAAGCGGGTATAGAAAATGAGATGCAAACCTAAACGATAGACGAACTTCAAGTTTTTAAAAGCTTTATTTAATGAGGTTTATACCAACTTCTTTATAACAAAATGAGATGCATGTACATGTCTACACACGTCATTGAACATTTCTTTGTCAAATTCTTTGATTCCATTATTGCGTTCCAAAAGTGTCACCTCATACCATCCAAATGGCTATTTTCTATTTATCTTCAAATCATTTAAGAGGCATCATCACTTTTATAAAAAGCCATATGCCCATCCCACTTTCCATTGTACCCTTGGGTGTTAAACTATTCATTAATAACAGAAGGCCTTTTGAAAAATTTCTTTAATCTCCACTGTTTCTTCAAGTAATCAACAATCTATAACAAATCAAGGTAATTTTGGGACTTCTGCTTTGTGGGTTTTCAGAATCTTGGGATTTCTTTGAGTTTTGAAGGTCTAAAAATTTCTGGGAATTAATGGCTGCTGCTGGGGGTTGTGGTTCTGCAACACTTTCTTGCATTCATTTGAAGGATTCTTCACCAAAAAAGAATGTGAAAAGTAGATTCAGGGTTTCATGTGTCTCATCATCTGCTCTTAGTGATCTCTACAAGACTCTTAGAATTCATCCTGGTGCCACTGAATCTGAGGTCAAGAAAGCATTCAGACAGCTTGCTCTTCAGGTATAAACAGGGGTTTGTCTGAAATGCTCTGTTAAGTTCTTAAAAGCTTGAAACTTGACGTTCGGCTAACTAACAATGTCTTATGCTTTTTTGACACTTTTGATAAGCTCGTAAAATGTTGAAGTTGAAAGTATACTTGACTCTGGAAGCTCGTTTATTTTCTTTTATTATATCAATTAATAATTCCTCTGTTACTAACTTCATTGATTTGGGTTTAATTTCAGTATCATCCAGATGTCTGCAGAGGAAGCAATTGTGGCATTCAATTTCACCAAATTAATGAAGCATATGATGTAAGTAATAAATTTATGAATTAATTTAAATATATGTCGAGCTATTGAAGGGCATGAAATCTTTGTTCAAATATGCCTTCAAAAAAAATTGGTTCAAACGGGTAAATAATACCATCCAAACGAGCAATTGTTGAATGAACATTTTGCTTCCGAAGTTAATGTATGTACTATAAATGTGGTGTGGTGCAGATTGTGATGGGTAATCTGAGAGGGGAATTTAGCAGTCCAGAGATGCAGATGTGCGAGCAGTATGACTTTGGAGGGGACGACGATCAAATGAGAGGGATGTTCGATCAAGATTGGGACCACTGGGAAGAATGGATGGGATGGGAAGGAGCCGGAATTCGCGACTACTCGTCCCATATCAATCCCTATATATGATATTGAAATTTAGGGTTCAACTGTTAATTGTGTTGTTTGTTAAAAGCCCACATCTTCAGTCAAGTGAATGAAGATGCTTGAGGCTGTTGTACAGATTTATGAATTCCTTATTCTCTATGTACATAGTACCATCAGAATATGGAATTGTATGCACTTGATTATTACTATGTAAATGAAACATGAGTTATTGGAATAAAATTGAAATAATTGATTTCTGTGGGTGCTGTTCCTAGGTTTGATTGTTAACTCTTCATGGTATCTTTCAGTCAGTTGCCTTCCTAAAACGGACTGAGAAAGTTTGGTATCGGGTTGGGTCATTAGTTCGTCTAAGCAACTATCGAGATTTCTGAAAAAATGAAACTCTACTGAAGGGAAAACAAAAAAAGAGCACGAATAATGTGCCTGACACAAGAACAATGATATAAATTAACCCAGGAAACAAAACTGTAAATTGCTCTGTGAAAGATACAGACCTAGACAGCGATAACCACTAGATGACTGATTATTTTTGCACATAATAATAATCTTTATAAGAACAGAGATTCCATATTATGCGCGGATGAAAACCAAAATCTCGATGCCTGGAATGTGAGAGGATTGTTGTCAAAGTGAGACAACTGTTCTTCATTTAGCTATGGATGAACCGGCGGAGAGCCTTTCACTTCTTGCTTTATCAGCTTTTTCTAAGTAATCTTGATGAGATCGATGTTTTGCTCCTAATAAAAATGAAAACTTTCGTAATCACGAGCTGTTTCATTGTGACCAGTATAAAGAATCATGAACACAAAGATTCAAGCCAACGCACAAATATATGAAGTATTTTCAACCAAAAAGATAGAAGATCATTGAGAAACCCACTAGATATATCTTCATCTGGCAAACTCACTCACATCTTCCAAAATTTTTCTGCATACTTGAATTTTTCCTTTTTTATTTATTTATTTATTTATTTATTTTTCTTGTGTGCAGGGAGGGAAGATGATCACAACACATTTGCAAATGGACATATACCCATCCTAAAGAACAGAGCATAAGGTAGGACCAAAGCAGGAGACAATGACATCAGAGACAACTTCAATTGAGGCAACAGTTTTAGACATCCTCCATTTTATTTATGCATTTATGCTATTGTGGATTGTCTATACACTGTTGCAACATGTAAACCAAAAATCAAAATAGTTCAGAGTTGACTTATGCTGGAATAAGCATATTCACAAATCAATATTTCAAGTATACAAAAGTCCTCAACTAAGACAACCTCAAACGATCTACTAACCAACAATTCTTTAATCTGATTCATGAGATAGGTATATTTATATTTTTATGCCAAGATAGTTTTATGATAAACAAAGATTTTCTTTCAGGTGCAGTAAAACATGACACGACTAAGCCACCTTTGTAGTTAATAAAAGAAAATTTCAATCTTTTTCTTCTTATTTTTATTATTATTATTATTATTTTTTTATTGTTTTGAATTGACACCCTAAAGAAAAGTAAAAATTTCAAGCTTATCTTGATTTGGATAAGCCGCCAATGTTTTAAGAAATACAGGGATAATGCCAAACTAAGAATAAGAAGGAATGATTCCAAGCGAGATTTCAATTGGTCTCGGTCCGCATTTATCTTGTTTTTCCTTTCATCCTGGAAAAGGAAAGAATGGTGTCAACGTTATTTTCTCTCCTCTCCCACATTTCTAAACATCTCATACTACTCAAAAGTCCTCTCCTGTCTTGATTCTTACTCTTCTTTCAACTCCCTGACTCTGGCTTAGTTGACACCAAAGCATAACGGTCTCACACTCTTATACAAGCACTTAGCACCTTCAGCTACTGGTGGATCGTGAACTGGGTAGCATAGTAATATGATCACAATTCACAAATTGCAGTCTTCTAGTCCACTAGTTTTTAAGATGTTTTCTGAATATCAATATTCAAAAGGTAAAATAGTAATAACATTTGAAAAGAAATGGAAGACGTCAAACCACAACTCTCGTGCATATGCATCAAGATAATCCAGTAGCTTAAAATCACGCATTGCTTTCCTAGGATTTGTGAATTGATTTTAAGTTGCAGTTAGTTGCTTCCAGTATAACTGCTTCACAAAAGATCTTTAAAGGAGTATATATATATGGCGTATGATGAATTCACAAAGTTTTAAGCTTGAAAAAAATTCGTAACATACTCTTAGGGCAACAAGAATGTTTGACGCATCAAAATGAATGAATACCAACAGTAGAATTATTACCAAAAATCCAACTTCGTTTATTATACTTCTAAAACTCTCTTTTCCAAATTCCTATAATGCCATAAATCCCCACTTCTGGTAGTAAGATTACAACTAAAGAACATGTCAATAGCCATGCATACATTAATTGCATAAACAGAACGGACCAGCTTCACCAAGAAATGCCAAATTCTAACCCAAATTTCAGATTTACATCACAGGCTATGAAAATAAGGATGGCTATAACCCCAAATGGATACCAAGAGTCTAATAACAAAGGAGAAAACAATTAAAGAACGAAAACAAACCTCGATTCATGAAGTACCATGGGACACCAAATAAAATACCAATTATAGCGATGCCTCCCATGACATGCTTCTTCTCTCCACTGTACAAATAGTGATCCAATTTCGCCCTGAATCGTCCTCCTCCTCCCGCAGACCCAATTTTCTTCGAATCACTGCTCATTTTTCTTATTCCTTATGCGAATCTCTGTCTTTCCTTCTGCTCACCCTTAAACCCTAATTCTGTCAATGTTGGGGGTTTTTCGCTTAAGCCCTTTCTGTTTTCTTCAAGTTCAGGTCATCAACATCAAGTAAAAAACCTTTTTTTTACTTTAAAAAAAAAAGAAAAAGGGGGTAGACAATTAATTGTTAATTTATTACTTATTTTAAAACTTGAAAGTGAACCTTCGTTTTTAAGTAGTCCTAATTAACGGCGCCAGGTGTTGAAGTGTTGTACATACACACACATTCTGTGGAACAAATCAATAATGGTGATTTCTAAAAAAGACCAAGAAGCGCCTAATAGTTGACGCCTGATTAATTTCAGTCTTATAAGTAATGTTATTATTATTATTTACACAGGAGAGATAGAAGTTACATTAATTATTAACATTTTGAAAATTTTACTTATATTTCATTATTATTATTTGGCATTTTAAGGTATAATCTATATGTTGTAAGCACGAAAAAATTTCATTTAATAAACAGATGCTTCTATGTTTTAAAATTTCATAAACAGATACAAAAACATATATAATAGAGTGCTTCGAACATGTGGTATAATGGTTAAGATATACTCTTAGTCTAATTACTAATAAATTTGTAGTGCATTAAATTGAATTAGTCTTGAATAAGTGTATACTAGATTTTTTTCAACCGTGCGTTGTATGGGTAGAGTTATAGTATACATTCATATCAAAATTAACGTGTGAGTATGGATATTATTTTATAAATAAAGTACAATATGCCAGTTATATTGTATAAAATTACGAATTGATATGTGAATTATAATTTACTATGGAATATTCATAGTAAAATGTCTAAGTTCATAATTTTGGCATCCTCCAAACTTGTCGTAGAAATTCACACGCTCAACCTATAGTTGTAATAATTAGCAGTCAAATAATTAGAGATGACAATTTGACCGATCAATTTATAAACTTGTGGAGTAAACTCGTGGAGACATGCCTCTAATATGATTGACTCGTCACGCCTAATCGGGACTGAGGTAACATTATCTGACCTGCTGTGGGTCCAAGGCGGGTGAGAGTCAGGTTGGACCTACACCATAGACCCCGTGACCCACATGACACTTTTTATTTTTAATAAATTTATTTAGAAAAATGTATAGAAATTTTTAGAGATGGCAATTTGACTAAATGACCATTAAATCCGTGACATTTTATTTTTATTTTTTTATTATATTATTTTTTTAAAGGATTTTTATGTCGAATTGAAAGAGTCATGTTATTATATTAGTTAATGTTGGGAACTTTAAAATTTCTAAATAAAGGTTTTGTTTTATTCTACGTTCATTAATTAATAATGCGTTGCACATAACATTAATTGAAAGACGAAAAAAATTCATGAGTCCTTTTGTGGGTCATTGTGGTGTCCCAACCCGTCCCATGACCTAACTTATCTTGACTCGTCATATGAATTTGTAGGTTTGGGGTAGGTCTGGGTGACTTCAAGACTCATGGGATGGGTCTAGAGTATGGTTAACATGCCCTATTTCCATCGTTATAAATAATCATATCACCATCAACTATTGCAACTATAAGTTTAGTTTCTAACTCGTGCGTTGTACGAAAAAATTAATTTAAAAAAAATTAATAATAATAATAATAATAAAATATTAAACAAATACACATTATCAGATTTGCATAGCAAAAAATAATTAATATATAATTTTAATTTAGTATTTGGCTCATTAAATTAATGTTTTATTAATACTATATTAATAGTTACCTGTTTATGTAATCAATTAATGTTTTACTATATTACACTTTTAAATCATCTAACTTATTTAATATTATGTATCGGGCGAGTATATACTCGTATTTACTCGATACCTGCTCAGATAAATATTTTCATACTCATAAGAAAGTACCCTCTCTACGTATCCTTTCTATGACTAATATTCAAAATTGATAGTTATAATTAAAATGTTAAATAGAGATATATTTGTAAAGAAATACAAGTTAGACTTTGTAATATAAAGAGAACTATATATGTGGGACATCCTAAGAAGGAAAATAATATCAGATAATCCTAATGAAGAAGTTAATTTTTCTTTTTTGTGTAGTTCATTTTCTTCTTGTGGATTTATTGTCTTTTATTCACAAAATTTTCACTAAAATTCATTATTATATTCGTCAAATAAAAATATCAATCAATTAATATTCAACCCGTATGTTACACTGGAAATCCTTAATGTTTCATATAAAAAAAATTCATTACATAAATTACAAAAAAAAAAAATAGTCTCGATAATAATTAAATCAAATGAAATAACAACATAAATTCGATCGATATTTTGAAGGCTTCACATTTATGGATAAAAAAGATTAAAAAATAAATTATTTGCATCTTCTACAACTCAATCGTTACAACATAAATGATATAGAAACAAAAATTAAAAAAAAGTCACAAAAATTTTCAATTTAGATCATAGATATCAAGAAAATAAATTTTAACTATATATTATTATAATAGAATTACATTATGTGCTTTTAGTTGTTGGCGTGACGCAAATAAATATATTTTTATTGTAAAAAAAAAGAATAAATAAATCAGTTGATTTGCTCTAAGTTATTCTGAACTAAGTTTTCATTTATAGTATAAGTTATTTGAAATAGGTTTCTAAGTTATTTTGAAATAAATTTTAGTTTCGATAATTATCAAAGACTCTGCAAGGAAATTTTGAAAATCAAACAAACATAAATAATAAATAAATAGAGATGATACCAGACAATTAGTTTATAATGCACTCATTTTCGAATAATTCAGTAACGGGAAGAATAATTTTAAAAAATATTAATTCATAAGAAATTGAACAGTTACTCGTCGTCAAATTTACATCGGTAGCGGATAATGAAAAATTATAAAAACTCATAATTATATATAAATACTAAAAAAATAGAAATGAGGAAACTAAAATAAAAACAGAATATAAAAAACTAATAAACTAATATAAATTATTAGAAACTCGTGATGAATATCCAAATAAGAAAAATTTAAATTTTAAAACTTGAAAAATAAAACTAATTGGGGGCACCAATTGAATCTAAATTATTATGCAACATCATGATGATATCAGCAAAAGAACGGGAAAATTGTAATTGAGAATCTAAATCTAATTGAAAACTGTTGTATGATATGATGATATGATGATTAAGGAATTAAGTTTAAATTTTGTATTTCTAACAATATTAATTCATATTTCTTGATGTTAGTTGATATGATTTTATTTTTATAGACATATTTGACTATTCAAAAAAATCTCAAATGACTCTTGGACAAGTTTCTTACTTTTTCGTTTTCTTGATGTTTCTAAATCAATGAGAGACCTTAGGTGTCCGGCTGACCAATTTGGAGTGACGACTGTTGAGATGGTTGAGATCAAAACATGATGGCTCTTCACAAGTTGTATATTTGCTTGTTTAGATGTTTAGAAGGATGAGGAAAACAGGTTAGGGCCAAATGCATTTCAATGGAACACAATCAAACACAATTCCATCTCTACAAGCCAGTCTCTTTCTGTGTACAACTAATTTGAGGAAAAAAGCGAAGCTGTTCCAAAGGCTAATTTTCGTTGTTCTTGGGTTTTCACCTCGACTTGCTGGGAAATTTCGGAGGAGGTGACGGAGAAAACTGGAAGGGAAGTAATGGGAGTTCCATTTCCCCTTTCAAAATCTTGACAATCTCTCCAATGTCTGGCCTCAATTCAGGCATTTTTTGTAGGCAGGCAAGAGCTAAATTAATACACAAGCTTGCCTCGTCCTTGTTATACTCGTCGTTCAGTCTTTCATCCACGAGTTCTAATATGTTCCCAGCATGTGCCAAGTGTTTACACCAATTTATCAAGTTTGCTTTCTCGAGCTTCATTGGTGAAGGAAGGACATGAAGTGGCCTTCTACCTGAGACAATTACCAGTATCAAAACACCAAAGCTGTAAATATCAGACTTCTCCATTAAGTAGCCACAGCCGCCGTATTCTGGTGCAGCATAGCACAAAGTACCCCTCATACTCGTTGTGCTGCTCAACTCTCGACTAAAAAGATCTCCACTCCACATATCACTCCCCATTGAACGGGAATTCTTCTTCCTCCAGCCCTTCCTAAAACTGAACTCCATCTCTGGATTATCCAAGTTCTTGCTCCTGGGATTTGATTTTCTCCTCCTCTTGAAGTTAAAGTGTCTTCCAAAATTCAAACGTACTTTGAACAGTTTCCTGCTCCTTATTTGGAACCTGTTCCCCTTGTTACCCTTCTTGTTAAGTTCATCAATGTGCTCTTCTTTCCACCATTCTTGCATCTTATGATGCTTCCTAGTATATACTTTCTTCTTCTTTGATTCATCCTTCATGGTTGCACCATCAAGACACTGATCAGATCCTGGTTCCTGTAGAGGATTTTCATTTACTTTTGAATCAACCAAGTCAATTCTCTCAGAAGGGCACTGATTTTCTTCATCCCAACCAGAATCAGCCGAAGGGTAAATTTGACTTCCTATCCACTCCTTGACATAATCCTTGGTGCAGAATTCACCACTACCATCCTGTTTCCACCACCAATCCTTTCCCCATTGTTTTGCAGCCACATTATCACTATTGCCATCATCCCTATCTGTAGCAGACTTAGACTCCTTACTAGGACTAATGCTACTAAGGTCGTCACCATAATTTACAATTTTGTTATTTTCGGCCCCACTGTTTTCTATACTTGAGACTCCTTTCCCCTTCAAATTCCTTTCCTTAATATCATTCTCATTCCCGGTAGCCCCATCTGTAGCAACATTCAAGTTCAACTCCTTAGTAGGACTAGTGCTGCTTAGTTCATCATCATAATTTTCAATTGTTGAGACTTCCTTCCCTTTGAAACTGCCATTGTTGATATCATTCTCATTTTCCATATCACATCCATAACTTAAAGAATTCAATGCTATATTCTTCGCATTATGATAAATTTTACAACTATTCTTCGATGAAGAACAAGCTTGCAAAGCCAGAGCAAAGTCTACCTCATCATGATCATAACTCTCTCCTGGAGTACGAATTGCTGGAGACTCAATTTTGCCACCTTCCCGACCTGCATTCAAGTTCCCAGAAAGCTCTTCGCTTCTCAACAATTCTTGACTCTTCCCCAAGTCCTGGCTGAATAAATCGACCCCAAACTCCCCCTCAAGCTTCAACCTTGACAACCCGAAATCTGAAAGTTTAGCCCTAAACTCTGAATCCAGCAACACATTGCTTGGCTTCACGTCCCCATGAATCACAGGTGGATCACATTCAAGATGCAAAAATTCCAATGCCTTTGCAACATTAAGTATAATATCAAACCTCATAGCCCAATTCAAACACATATTACTGGAGTTATTATTCGACTCCGAAAACAAAGACTCTTGCAAACTTCTCTTAGGCATATATTCATAAATCACAAGCCTCTGATTTTTCTCCACACAGTAACCCAATAAATTAACAATAAAAGGGCAAGATTTCAGCCCACCAAGAATCCTCAACTCATTTTGAAACTCCTGTTCACATTGAATCGAAGCAGAATCAAGAATTTTTATGGCTACCAATTTTCCATCCTTAAGAATACCTCTGAATACAGTTCCAGAGCCCCCTTTGCCAATGGAGTTGCAGTCACTGAAGTTCTGGGCGGCATCCTTGAGCTCCTTGTAACTGAACCTCTGAAGCCTGTTTAAGGGCGTGGAAGAATCATATGGGCTGGTGCGTGACCTATGAACCAAATAGTACCAAAAATAGTAAATGAAATAAAGAATGGCAAAGAGAATAATTACAGAAGCAGAAACTGTTACAGCAAGGAAGATTATGCTAGCTTTGGGTATTGAATTTGAGTGAAATGGCGTTCTTGAGGTCATTTTGCTGCTGGTTAACGGGAACCGGGAAAGAAGGAATTTGTTGGTGAATTTGCTTATGTGACTTTGCTTGACAGTTCGATAGCCATAAATGCATGTAGATTACTAAAATTATACGTTAATTAGTTTCTTGTCAACGTAATTGAGTGCATACGCCGAACGACCCAACTCATTCAAAGTCTAATTACAAGCTTTAGCCAGCAACAACTTAAATATGCACTCTTGAAGTTGAAATTACTGCCGTTGGTGCCCGAGTTGTTAAGGGACTTAGATTGTATTTATCCGGATTACCAACTTCAATTGAGCCTAATGTGGTCATTCTGAACTAGATGATTTGTGCAATTGTTCTCACATTCGATGTGTTATTTGTTTTTCAATTTACTTTTCAAGATGTAGCCTATTTCTGTCATGTATCACCGTCATACACTACTCCACATTGAAAGTGTTGTGTTAGAAGTGTCGAGATAAAATTTAGTATTTGTGGGAAGTAATTAAAATCAAAATATTTGGAGTTTTGTTGGGTTCTTTTCATGGGGGAGGGTGGAAAATCAGGGGATGAAGGAGATTAAAGAAAGGAGGGACCAAGAAAAGAGGAGCTTTTGACTAAATGGAGCTTTTGCTGTGTATTGGGAGAAAGAAAATTGGAAGAAGAGAAAGCAATGTGGGGGTGGTGGGTAATGGGTTACAGTCATGCTATGTTTGGCTGATTTTCATTTTCTTTTGGGTGGCAATGATTTGTTCAAGATAAATTATATGAGTTTTTTTTTTCCTTGGAAAAAAGAAGAAATAAAAGAAAAGAAAAGAAAAGATAGAAAATTTGTCCTTTTCAGTTGTTCAAATGAAAATGGCTTGATTTGGAAAAAATATTGGTTTGATTTAATGATTTAGTCTTACTATCGTTAAACCATTAAGATTCTGACAAGACGCCATCACGGTGCCTAATAACATAGTTACGGAAGATTGAAGGCTCAAAGCTAGGCATGCACAAAAGGTAACTCGCAGTCACGTGGCAATGAGTCAACCAAAAAACACAAGAGCAAGATAAAGATAAACTCAAAGATTCAGACATCGAACAATCTACTTTATATATACCAACGAATCCCAAATATATTTCAATCACTCTAAAGATAATTCTTATATTATGGATGCTTGTATCCTTCTAAGTTTAATTTGTGAGAACGCGGTTTCTAAGATTTGCTCAATCACCCGTGCAAATTTTCTTGGATTGTATTGTGCTTCTTCACTCGGATTAACATCGTTAACTTTTTCCAAAAAAGATGGCCTAATTTTTGAAAGAAAAGCTGCAATTCATCATTCCATTGCTTGCTTTGAACAATAAAAGATGGCCAAAAGTGAATGTCCAAAACATATAGTGCCATAAATTCGAAACAATTTTGTTGCGTCAAGTTTAGATTCAAATCTTTTTGTCTATGGAAGCACTATGCTTTTATTTGGTACACTCCAATATAGACAAAATAATGAGATATCGAAAAGATTTTACACTTTTTTTTAATATTATTCAACACTTTTTTTAGTATTATTTAGTACCCAACTTAATTTTTAATTCTTTTCAAACATGCACTTATGTTATTTTTTTTTGCTTATTTTAACCAGTCTCCGTCAATATTATGAAAGTTTCTCTTAAAAGTAATTATAAGTTCTATACTTGTACAAAAAGTTTAATAAAATAGAAACGGAGTCTGTCTTTGGCTATTGATTTACACGTTGGATGAAGTGCTCTATTAAAAATGTCATTATCATATGGCTTCCTAAATATGTCATTATCATATGACATTTCCCCCTAGCTAATTAAAGATTTACATGTGTACTCCATCTAGTTTAAGAATTTATGGTTAATTTATCCGTAAAGAGCACCCAAATGATTCAAGGGACTTTATACTTCGTACCATGAATGGTCTATGATGATTTTGGTTTGATCATTATGGATTATAGAGTAGGTGATCTTAAGATATCAACTGCATGGTTATATATATATATATATATATATATTATATGTATGCATGTAAAATAATTTCGTGTGCAAGTGTAGTATGTGACCTGTGTATGTCCTCACCTAGACTCATCACTGATAAAAATGTCCTGGACGAACGACTTACAAAGAAGAGTAGTAAAGCTATAAGCCGATATAACTCCGAGCATAAAAGATGACATATTGGAAGGATGTTATAAGACTTTTTGTTCCCTACATATAACAGCATCCTTACAAAGAACTAATAGGGTGATGCAAATTAATGGAGTTATTATTGTTATATAATGGGAAACTTTGTGATTTCTTTTCTACATCAATTCATGCAGTCTATAAAGCTAAATACATGCAAAGTGATTTCTTAGACATTAATGCCAATTTTGAAGGACACAAAATTTCAAAGATATAGTACACATTCCCCCCCCCCCCCCCCCAATTCCATTGAAGAGTCGTATAACAATTTAAGGTAGTAATGTTTCCCCCTTTTAAATAAGGTTTGAAGCATCAAACATGAATGATATTGGGTGCTGGCCATATTTGTATTAATTGGACAGCTTCTTCTATAAAGCTATCGGATATGGCGCTTGACAATTGTACTTTTTCTTCAACTGTTACATAATTTAAAATAAAATAAATAGCTCTCTGTGATCACACGGTAAACATTTGATTTGATGTGATGTACAATTTAGAAATGGTAATGTTAAATTTTATCTTTGTCCACAATGTAGGATGGGTTATTTCAACTTGTTTGGATAGAAATTCAATATGTTTGATAATTTCAAAACATATATTGTGATGATGACTTACAAGTGTAAAACGACCAAATTGCATCTACTGAAAAATATATTGAAAGTCGTCTTGGTTATAGTTCTCATGACTCGTTTCATTTTATGATTTAGATACGGGAATTTCTTGACCTGACTTTACAAGATGACATAAAATAAATGAGAAACAATAATATTTTTTCGCAAAATTAATATGCAAAGGTCAGTAGCGGGTTTATTGGGTTCATACATAGGATGCGGGCCTCATTGGTGGAACAAATTTCTTGTAATTTAGGAGTACCTATTTCATCTTCTGTGATAAAATTAAGAAGCAATATAAGGATTCAAAGGGGCCAATTTATTGTAAATTAGGGTTTTGAACACTAATGTGAGTTCTCTATTATCTTCAAGTACTGAGAATTTTTTCCGGTTAGTGGGAAATCCCCTTCTCATCGGGCGGATTTACCACTGGTGACTGGAGAAAATTTTAATCAAATTTACTGTTGATTAAATTGGTAATGATCCCATTTTTTTTTTGCTCCCTTTTAATACAAGGGAGAGATGATGGAAAGAGATAAGTTATTTAAATTAGGGTTTTCTACCTAAAAATTTGACCATATAATTAACTACTATAATACAATTCAAACCACATAGTGGTCTGTATGAAACTTGTAATGTGTTTGACAATCAATTAACTAGTTTAAAATGATGTCACGTGGTAAAAATTTAAATAAAACATAATTTAAACTCGTTTAAGTGGTTGCCAATCACACTTTTGATTTCATTTATTTTTATTCAACAAAAATTTAAAGGTGACAACTTACGTAGCTTAAACAATGATGACGATGTGGATCGTTAAAACAATGATTGTGGTTATTTTCTGCCCTTGATAGTGGTTTGTTATTAGGATACATACAAGTGCGTTATCCCTATGTATGAACTTTGAAGTTCCACTTTAAAAAAACAAGTAACGAAAGTCTTCGTGCAACAATGTCGTTTCCATGTTAAAAGTTCCTTTTACCTAATAATGGATAAGCATGTTGCACTACTTTTGTTTGATCACTTTCTTTGTTTCTACACAAAAATAAAGTTTTCACTTTTGACTTTAAAGTTTCGTTGATAGATCGCTATCCAATTCTATTTATTTACTTTATTTATACAGTATAATAAATAATAATAGTAATAATTTACTTCAAAAAAATAAATTAAATTGAAATTTGTGGATATTAATAATTTTTTGTTCAAAACACCATCTATCATAGAAACCCATAGTAGGTTTCGGGCAAAAAAAAA